>CM062293.1:71757357-72009857 GCA_031216915.1 Pictodentalium vernedei
TCAGATTGCTTATTTTCAGGCTTGGTATGAACCCTAAGATCTTTTCCAATGAGGATTGAAAAATATCTGTCTTTAATATGTGTAAAATTCAGGTGACAGTCATCAGACAAGGATAATGCAGGCTAATTTTGAACAAACTATAAACCGGTTTGGGTGCAATATGTTCGGGAAAGAGATGAAATAAGATTAATTGCTCATAATTGTCAAACGCCAAACCATTTACCCTTTACAACATTTTATCAGTCTAGCATTTTCTTGTCTGATGATAGAAACATTGGCATTATTGTCTTCACATTATGAAAATATTATTTTACTATTTCCAGGAATCGTAAATCTCTTCATCATCCAAGTCTGACAGATGTTGGGCACAAGAGACAGATTGTTGTATCAAATCTTCCCTCAAAGTCAAAAATGGTAAGAGTTGTTATTTTTTGTATGTTGCCCTATAAGATAAATAGACAGAGCACGATGTGTGTTTGAATCAGTGGGTGTTCAACATAATGAGTTGGAATGGCGTAGTCATATTTCATGAGAGCTGTAGGCTTAAGCAAAATATGTCTACGCCATTCCAGCAAGTTATGTAAAACTCCCGATTCAAACACACATCGCATTCTGTGTTTATTACACATCCCCATGCATTAAAATTAATTTAAATAAACAAATATTAATTCTGATGTTTAAACCCAAAGATGAAGAGTCCATTATTTTTGTTTGAAATGGTACTGATCAAATGGATCGATAAAAAATTAACACAACCTTTAACGAACCAGTCTAAATTACATTCGTTATCTTTTCTATTGGGCATGTTTATTGAAATTCGTTTAGCTGATTCTCTTCGGCTCCATTCATGCCTAATCATTTGGTAGCTATTTCTGATTTTAAAAATATAAGTACAAATTTGGGTGGATTTGCAAAACAGCTGGGAGAAACTTTTTTAAAAGAAGTTCGAAGCATGTCAGGATGTCTGAAGATTTACCAAAATAAAGTTGACCAATTTAGATATAATGGGAGGTGCAGATGAGACAGCCACTTGACAGGGTTAATGTTGTGGTTGGAAATGATTTTTTTTTAATATTATCTCATTTTTGGTTAAGTTATTTTTTTGTGAACTGATTTTATTTTGCTTTGGACCTTTTTATTTTCACTTTACTCAACAGATGATTGATAATTGAATAATGAAATTTGGAACTTTTTGAAGCATAACTAATGACTGGACGGGAAAGGAACTAGTATAAACGGTGCTGGGGAAAAAGTTCCGGCTTGTACATCGCCAGTTGAATACAGACACATTTATGTCATAGCGGTGATTCTCTTAAATACAAGGGTTTAAAGTTATATGGATGTGTAATAATGGGAAATATTTAGTGTTCACACTGTCGTGCTCCAAAGGTGCCAATTGCTCTAAAAAAATTTGTTTGGCACCAAAAATACAGCATTTGTCATCCAAAATTGGTAGGTTTCAAAGGCTTTGTGGTTTATATTTATTTCAGTGCTCCATTTTCGATACAATCTCTATCTGATGACACAGGCGAGACTGAATTCACATGTGTCAACTAATCTATAAGCAACAGTGCCATCATGGCGCTTTGTTAAGGGGCACTGGATTAATCGTTTATTCAGTTAATTTGAATTTTATCAAAACATTTCTTTGTTAGTTAATTTTTTTTATTTTGTTTAATCCTTTTTATAATCCTTTTTGAAATATAGCACTTTCAGTGCAACAAGTCACCATCTGCAGTGGTGCCTTGCAAGATAGAAAATAAGCAGACTGTCACCTGCAAAATGAGGTCCCCAGAGGGTGAATTTAGTGATGCTACCCTGCACAGCAGGGTAGCATCACTAAATTTACCCTCTGTGAATCTCAATCTGAATCAGGTCTCAAAACTAAACGGAAAGAGGTACCCAGAGGATAAATTGGCCCACTGTGTGGGATAGCATCATCAAATTTACCCTCTGGGGACCTCATTCAGCAAATGTCAGACTGATTGGTGCCTTGTTGCAATATATGGTTAATTTGTTCTCATTTACAATCAGCTTTGTTTTGGCTCTAAAATCTTTAATTTAGAACAAAAAAAATTAATTTGACACAGAACAAAAATTCCAATTGGCATCAAAAAATTTCAGGCCAGCGTGAACACTGGAAATATGAAACAAAGACTTTTTGTCTTTTTGATACCTATTGTTATGAAAGAAAAAAATGACTATCTCTCTGGAAGTGGCACACATCACGCAGTAAGTTCAGATCAATATTACTGCAAAGTGTTGTGAGATAAGATTAGCTCACGGTAACGACAAGACTGTTTGGAAAAATCAAAGAGCAAACTAAGACAAGTTACAAATCAGAATTTCGAAAAACTAATTAGCTTCAGCAAAATTTTTTCCAAAGTGATAGTACTCTTGTGAACAGATCATCTGAAAATACAAGCAGTAGGCCTAGTGACCATTTTTAGCTCAACTTTGGCGAAGCCAAATTTGAGCTTTTGTCATGGCCCGTCGACTGTCTGTCCGTCTGTCCGTACGTCAGCAATTGGATACGGCTCGGGCTAGAGGCCGTATTTATGAACCGATCTTTACGAAACTTCTTGGGTACCTTTGTTATGACCGTGGGACGAGAACGAGTGTTTTTGGGTACGGTCCGAAATTCAAGATGGCTGCCAGCTGCCATTTTGTACCAACGATGCAGAAATCCGTTTTTTGTACAGAACTTCCATATGAAAGCTCTGATTTGAATAATTTTTTGTATGAATGTTTAGTACCATGGGATACATCACGTATAATACGGGTTTTTTACTTGTGCGTAAATTGTGCAAATTAGACTAATTTTTATGTTTTTTGGTGTTACTTTCAGCACTGTAAGTGCAAATGCCAATACGGCTCGGGCTAGAGGCCGTATTTATGAACCGATCTTTACGAAACTTCTTGGGTACCTTTGGTATCACCGTGGGACGAGAACAAGTGTTTTTGGGTCCGGTCCAAAATTCAAGATGGCCGATGGCAGCCATTTTGTACAAATTTAGGTGCAATCAGATTTTTGCATAGAACTTCCATATGAAAGTGCTGATTTGAATAATTTTTTGTGTGAATGTTTAGTACCATGGGATACATCACATATAATACGGGTTTTTTTCTCGTGCAGAAATTATGCAAATTAGATGAACTTTGATTTTTTCATTGCGACTTACACACAGTAAGTACACATGGCAATACGGCTCGGGCTAGAGTCTGTATTTATGAACTGATCTTCACGAAATGTCTTGGGTACCTTTGTTATCACCTTGGGACGAGAACGAGTGTTTCTGGGTGCGGGCTAAAATTCAAGATGGCTGCCAGTGGCCATTTTGTACCGAAATTAGGTCTAATCAGTTTTTTGTACACAACTTCTATACGGCTCAGACTAGAGGCCATATTTATGAACTAATCTTTACGAAACTTTTTGGGTACCTTTGTTATCACCGTGGGATGAGAGCGAGTGTTTTTGGGTGTGGTCCGAAATTCAAGATGGCCACCAGCAGCCATTTTGTACCAAAATTAGTGCAATCAGTCTTTTGTACAGAACTTCTGTATGAAAGTTTTTATTTGAATAAATTTTTATATGAATGTTTAGTAACATGGAATACATCACATATTGTAAGGTTTTTTTTTTCGTGCAGAAATTATGCAAATTAGATGAACTTTGATTTATTCAGTGCTACTTACACAATGTAAGCACACGTCAATACGGCTCAGGGTAGAGGCTGTATTTATGAACCGATCTTCACAAAACTTCTTGGGTACCTTTGTTATCACCTTGGAACGGGAATGAGTGTTTCTGGGTGCGGTCCAAAATTCAAGATTGCTGCCAGTGGCCATTTTGTACCAAAATTTGGTCCAATCAGTTTTTTGTCACAAGTTCTATACAGCTCGTATTTATGAACTGCATGATCTTCACAAAACTTCTTGGGTACCTTTGTTTTCACCTTGGGACAGGAACGAGTGTGTTTTGGGGTGCCTTTCTTATCACTGTGTTATGAGAACAAATATTTTGGGGTTGAGTCAGACCCACTCTGGGACTCAAAAGATTTCTTTTCTAGTTTAGCATCTGACTGTAGCCCACCTTTACAATACTTTACCTATACATTTGTTACAGGCAACGGTCAGTATTTATTTATATGTACCGTTGTTATCAGGTCATTACCTAGATGTTTGTCATTGCTGTGTCACATACTATACATGTACATGTCTTTGTCTTGACAAGTTGAGCTACAGTGTCATTGACACTTTCTTTTTGCATGTTGGTGTTTTATTTTCAGTTAAAACACGACTATGCACATAATAAAAAGAAGAGCTCCTGTTTTTATGTAGGTATCAGAATTTTGTAAGGAAATATATGTTTCCACTAAGCAACTTTCAGATTGCATGATGGGAAAAATTTAGTCGATTTTTTTTTCAAAACCTTGACCTGTAGTTTGATGACGTTGTTGTGTTTTATAACCTTTAACATGATGAGATGTATCTGATATAAGAAATTAGTTTTTTAAAGTCACCTTCAGTGATCTACCTCAGCGTGTCACGTATATTAACAGCCGATAATTCTCCATACTTACCCTTTTTGGTAAATTATTTCAGGATCAATCTAATAAGAAGAGAGAAAAGCTGATTAAAAAACATAAAGAAAAAAGAAAAGGTTAGCTTGTTTTACTTAATTCGCATTATGAAGCTTGCAATAACTTCACTGATAGTTTATAGATTGTAATGAAATTTAATACACATCTTCTAGAGATGGTCAGTACACTGAAAAACCGAACCGATACTGATATCATGGGGATACCGAAAAATCGAACCCAACCTGTCATTGAATACAGAAACCGTCTCAATTTCAAAATTTCCCTACATTCACTATTTATAAGGCCTCTTTGAGACTTGATACTTGTCGAAGTATTCATTTTCATGAAAGAAGTGACTGAATTTCTTTTCAGTTTTGTTAACCTTTTACCCAACTAATCGGCCGCATCCGCCCCCGTAATATGCAAATTCAGCAGTTGAAAAAATATTATTTTTCAACAAATTTCAATAAAACCATATCATGTGACCCCTCATTGGAACGAACTCGTTGAGCTCGTTCCAATGAGGGGTCACATGATATGGTTTTGTTGAAATTTGTTGGAAAATTTTAAAAAATGATATTCAAAATAATGAATTTTGATATCGTCTGCGTTGGGTAAAGGGTTAAGGGCCTGGACAATTGTCCTGAATTTCCACTAGACTACAACCATATCCAGCTGCTTAGAAGTGATTTCTAGTCAAGTCTTGGCAGCCTATTAGGCCACCAAGACTTGACTATAAATCACTGACCAAGTGATTTGTCTATTGTAAGCAGGACCTCCTGAAGATGGCATGGTCAGGGCACATGTTCTGAGATTGCAAACGCCTGAAACAGGCATTCAAATGTTAAGGTGAAAGTACAAGAAGTCACAAAATTACTGCAGATGTGATTTTCATAATAGAATGCCACTGTTGAACTCATTGGCAGTGGCATTTGTAGCACTGTAGTAGAATGATACAAGAACTACTTATTCTATATTTTCCGGGTGTGAATCCAGCAAATCTCAGACAAGTCAGATACTGAATATCAAACCGATAATGAGGTATGCCAACCAGCTTAACCCTTTACCCAACACAGACAATATCAAAATTTATTATAGTAGAATCCTCTTAATTGAATATCCATTTTGCCAGTGAAAATTATTCAATTAACAGGAGTATACAATTAATGGGGATTTGGTCAGTTTCCTGTGTTCTGGAGGTAAACTGAGCATTTATTCTATTATATCTTGTTTGACAGAGCTCATAGAGCTCTGTCAAACAAGATATAATAGAATAAATGTCTGTATTGGATGTAGTGAGGCCAAAAATTTTGATAAATAAGGGGAATTTGGTGCGTGTCACAGTAATTATTTCGACTTATTACAAAAATTTATATGCAATTAACAGGAGTTTACTCTACAACCTATATGCAATTAACAGATCAAATTTGTACTGAAGGTATGCTAAATGGTTTTGTGTTTTAAAATTATATTCAATTAACAGGGATATACAATTAAGAGATATCCAATTAAGTGGGCTCACTGTATTTTAAATATCATTTTTTTCAAATTTTTCAAAAAATTTCAACAAAACCATATCATGTGACCCCTCATTGCAACGAGCTCGACGATCTCGTTCCAATGAGGGGTCACATGATATGGTTTTGCTAAATTATTTTGAAAAATAATATTTTAGTTTTTCAACTGCTGAATTTGCATATTACGCGGGCGCATGCAGGCGATTCATTAGGTAAAGGGTTAAATATACTGATACCGAACTCAAAATTCTTATCCTGCACATCTCTAGTATTTTCTCCATTTTTGTGCCAAATGCTCAGAATTTTGATGTCAAAGATTTTCATCAAGAGATGTGCCCTTTCTTTGTCAAATATGTTCATGTTGGATTTATTTTTTGCACATGGTGTATATTTTAATAGCATTTATTCTGTTGTAAGACATACAGTACAGTGGCCGTGGAATGGTCGTAATCCATGCTTGGGCAATGATGTCCACGCATGTGTTTAACAGGAAATAAAAAATCATTATCATCAAAATTTTAATTAATGAAGCACTGGGTAGTACCTGGTGCTTCATTAATTAAATTTTTGATGATTATTCCTGTAATTAGTGTTTGCAATCTAATATTATAGAGCCCTTGGAAATACTGCCCACCCTGTTGAAAGACTAGTCCACGGTGACCATACTGTACTACAGTGTTTGTACTAGTCTTTGAAAATGCTTAAAACTGTTTAAATTTTAAAACTGAAATTTCAAGTCAAAGAAGGACCTTGAAAAATTTGTTTTGGTAATTGAGTGGCTCAATGTTCTGAAAATTATGTACTTATGAATTGAAAGTTGGAGTGTTACAGTAGGTGTATTTTTAGAAATGAGTGACGTTCAGTTAAGAATATTTTTCTAAAAACATGCATATATTTTTTACACAAGTAAAAATGTCTAGGCTAAGGCCCCACAAAATAGATCTGTTTCTCAGGCCATTTTTTGTAGAATTGCAAGTGAGCGGGTGGTGTTTCATTTTATTTTTGTAATTACTTCTTCTTTGCCATCAAAAGTTTATGTTCTTGGTTTGTTTTATGTTTTAGGCCTCTCCTCAAACCTGCAGAAAAGCATGGGTGGTGGTGCAAGAAGACTTAGCAATGCTAAAGCATTGAAACCCTTGTTGCACTCAAGGGACAAATTTATCAATTTTATTTACTGGGGTAAAATATCAGACATAAACCATTTAATTTTTTTTCTTAATCTTGCATTGGTTATAATAAGAAAGCATGTGGCAGCCAAACAGACCAGGTGGGAGGGCCTGCGAAACAGATTTTTTAATTTTTTAGGCATAAATACAAATCTATACTCAGGATGGTAATGCACCATGCACTCCATATCTCCAGAGAGATTTTCAATGCTGCTTTTGATGAAATATGCAATCAAATACTTCTGTTTGCACACATTTTAAGGTGACTGTATTTTGGTACAGTGGAGCCCACTTAATTGGATATCTTTTAATTGTATATTCCTGTTAATTGAATATAATTTTCAAACACAAAACCATTTACCATACCTTCAGTACAAATTTGATCTGTTGATTGCATATGGGTTGTAAAGTAAACTCCTGTTAATTGTATATCAATTTTTGTAATATGTCAAAAAATTACTGTGACACGCACCAAATTCCCCTTATTTATCAACCTTTTTGGCCCCACTACATCCAATACAGGCATTTATTCTATTATATCTTGTTTGACAGAACTCTATGAGCTCTGTCAAACAAGATATAATAGAATAAATGCTCAGTTTACATCCAGAACACAAGAAACTGACCAAATCCCTGTTAATTGTATACTTCTGTTAATTGAATAATTTTCACTAGCAAAATGCATATTCAGTTAAGAGGATTCTACTGTAATGGTGCCACACTGAACAACCATACAACTTATAAAATTAAGCTGAATTATGATCCTGGGCCACTATAGTGGGATTTCATTGGCAAAGAGTTAAATTTACTGGAAAATATATCTTTTACTTCACAGAAGAGGCCAAAGTCAGAAGAAATATTTTTAATGTGGGAGAAAAAACAAAACTGGATCGTCGACAGTCAGTTGCAGTAATGGAAAGTACAAAAAGAACACCAAAGAAAAAAACATTGAAAAGCCCTTGGAAAAGCCCTAGACACAAGAGCCCATGGAAAAGCCCGCGAGTTAGAGATCGACGAAAAAGCCCCTGGAAGAGCCCAAGATTAGTAAAAAGCCCCAAAGGTATAGAATTTATTATTATTATTTCCTCTGTACACAATTATTTTAAGGTCTGGATAAATGTGTCGGGCATGCCTTAACCCTTTACCTAATATGAAAAGCAGATGACACTTGCAAACAAAATTCTTTTATAATTAATTTTTTGTCTCAGAAACATAGGTTATGACCCCTCATTGGAATAAGGTGGGGGTCATAACCTATGTTTATGAGACAAAAAAATGAAAAAATAATTAAAATTAATCAGTGATTTCTTATCAACTTACCTTACAATTGTTTACAACAGGCTTGCACTACAGTGGAAGTCCCTAACTCGGAAAAATACTCTATTCTCTTCTTTCCCAAGCGATTTGGGAAAGAAAAGTGGTGCAAAAGCACCAAGAAAAAATAAGCCAAAACTGTGTCGAGTGCAACCGGTGCACACCCAGTAGGGGACACTCTTCTCCTTGTACTAATCCACGGCTTCCGGAACCAGTGCACAGACGTATCCAACATGTCATTCTTTTTTTTCCGCCATCTTTCAAGTATGCAGATCGTCTCGCTCTTCAACTGTGATACCTTTTGACTCGATGTTAACGATGTTTCCTGTTCTGATACAGTAAAACATGTCTTGAGAGACCACCTGTCTCATGAGACCACTTTGGCCATGCACTGATTGGTTTCACTCGATAATTGACCTGTCATGAGAGACCACCTGTTATGAGAGACCACCTGTCTTGAGAGACAACAATACTGTGGCAAAAACTCAGCTTTTCACCTGTTTTGAGAGACCGGAAAATCAATTTTTGCAATTTCAGAGTATTAAAATCAATTAAGATCAAAGAAATGTGCACAGAAATCAATAGTTCAAAAACTTAACGAGGACATCTGCCCAACACTAAATTGTCAGGACAATTGTCCCCTGAAACCTTAATATCTGAAATCCGAAACAAGTGTGACAAATGTCTTTCACTGTAGACTGCCTGCAAAACTATATTAATTGGCTTTCAATTACATTTTTATTCAGTTGTATGACACTTCAAGTCAGAATTTTTTTTACCAAGATCCCTTTGAAAATATGAAGATGATTGTTAAAAGAACAAACTTAGTTTATGTCCATTATTTGCTCAAGTGTGACAAAATCAAAGTGGATTAAGCAAACTAAAAGACCCTGGTAAGCTTATTTTTACTTAAAGTGTGACTGAAATTATTTTCTATTAAAACAAAACCTGACAGACAAAAAGCAGACTTTTCAAGGTATAACTGTAAATTATCATAAAAATAAATCATTTGAAAATATTGATAGAAAGAGGAGAACACTTTGTATAAAGTAAGAGATTACTATATTGGATGGATCAGCCCCTTCACATCATAATCAGACCTGTTAATTCTCCCTGTTTCACTGTGAGTCTCTCGGTTTGAGGCACCAACTCACGCTTTCACGATCTTGTCCTATTTTCTCCCGATTTGACACTTTTCAAAATAGTTGTCCTGTTCTATTTTGAAAATTAAACAAGACTTAACAAGTTGTCAAGTTGGTCACGATATATAAATTTATGATGCAGAATACTTGTTGGAAACGATGATTTATCAAGGATACACATTGAGTTTTACCAAATCTGAGTTCCGAGAATCATTTGCCTGAATTCCCATGTTGTTGATGGAAAAGTCATGGAAATCGAAAGTAGCTTTTCGAAAACGAGTGTATTATAGGCTGTTTTTAAAGATGTTATTTTCGTAAAGCCATGCTAGACTGGGACTTTTTGTCCCAAGGTTTTTGGAGCAAGGAAGAAGACCCAATTATTATAATTACCTGATGTGATCCCTGCAAAAATAGCTGCTCAAAAATAAATATGAATTAATACCCCCGAGTTGTAATATCCAGTTTGATCCATGCTACATGAAAGACTGTTTTGAAAACAAAACAAGGGAGAGCCATATTGTTTACAACAATATAGTTTGTTTATTTATGGAACATGCCCACATGTGTTTGGCTGTGATTAGCAGCTCTATAAGTGGCAATGTCGGTCTGTTGGTCAGTCTGTCTGTGACCAACGAGTTTCAAAACTCAATAACTTTTGAAATACTTGTTAAATGACTTTATATTTGGCATGTAAGTGTATCTTATTGATGTCTAGCCACTGTTCAATGCATGTGTTGTTCCAAATATTTTTCTTGGAGTTATGGCCCTTGATGAACTTAGAATTTTGTGAGATTGCACCACCCGTCGCAGCTACGGCATCGATGTCGCGATTTTTATCAAATGCATTGTATGCCAAATATATTCTCATACTGTCGCGGTTACATGAAATCAAAATTATATAAACTCGAAATATAAATTAAATAAAAACGTAATCTCTCAAGTATAATTAACTTCAGCTTAAAATAATATGTACTATTGTTATGGTTCATACCAAATTTATCCGTTTTGTGTAAAAAAAAATATAATTGAAAGTTTGTTGAAAAACTGAAAAAATCTGTTGTGAGATATCACAAGAATTAAGTTACCTCTACTTACTTATATACAAACAGATTCAGAACAATCATGTCCAGCAGAGTATTTTGTCTTCATTTTGAACCAACAGGATTATTTTGTTTGTTTTTTTCACAATGGGAGTTATGAATACTGAGGGCACCTTCTCTAACGTGAGTAATACAAAACACAGTTCAAATATTTTTTTAATAAAAAACGAAAACAAAATTACCACAATCACACACAACTTCATTCTACCGGCAACAACAGGTAGGTTTTTTTTTAAACAAAACAATATGTATTGTTAGCATTGAGTAATTTTTATTGTACAATAAAACCTGTCAAAAGATAATAAGAAAGAATATTTTCTCACTAAAAATGTACAGATTGAACAAAGAATTTATATGAATAAATGGCATGAATGAAGAAGGAATGCTTGTGTTGGTTCTTGAACGTTTTGGTCCTGGGACGTTTCGGCCCAAGATGTTTCAGCCTCCATGTATTGAAGCACCGGGATGGATGGGCTTGCATGAGCAAGGAAAAATGGCCGGACTGAGGGGGTTGGTACAGGCAAAGGCTAGATAGGCATCCACTCACATTTGTGTGTGTGTTGGGGGGGGGGGGGGGGGGTAGGTCATTGTCCCTGGCTGGCGGGGGTGGGGGTGGGGGCTTGGACCAGTGATATCCATATTTGTATGCTTTTACAATCAAATACCATTAAAAATGTTAAAATAAATTATTAAAATGAAATATAATGCATTTGGGTTGGGGGGGGGGGGGGTGCCCGGGTGGGTCTGTCAGATGCATAAAAAGGAAAATATTGATGTATTGGCCGCGCGCAAGCATCCAACTCTCACTGAGAGCTCATCAAAATCTCACTGAGAGCTCATCAAAATCTCACTGACAGTCACCTTCAGAGGTTAACAGGTCTGATCATAACCTCAAAAAGTTTTTCAATTTATGTCCTTTCACCTGCAATTTCTCAAAAAATGCCTCTGTACTTCTATTAAAACTGAATTAAAATATAATAATAAAAAATTTGAAAAATTATTTATTCTGCATTTTGGCAACAAATATTCTCTGGTTGGTCAATCACTGACTAGTGAAAGCCTCAAACCTTCGTTGTCCATTAACTTTTGCAACTCGGTCTTCTCCTTCAAAACCACTAGCCCAAACTCAAACAAATTTGACATACAGTATTTTGGAGGTATCCTCTTTCCAGTTTGTTAAAATGAACTCGGTGCCCCCATTGGGGTGGGAGTGATGCCCCAAAAGCATCAGTTTCTCCTGAAATCTTCATATGAACCACCAGTCAGAATGCTGTGATATTCTCTGACTAGAGAAAACCTCAAACCTCTGTCGCTTGTTAACTTTCGCAACTTGGTCTTCTCCTTCAAAACCACTAGCCCAAACCCAAACAAATTTGACATGCAGTGTATTGGAGGTATCCTCTTTCCAGTTTGTTAAAATGAACTCGGTGCCCCCACTGGGGTGGGAGTGATGCCCCAAGAGCATCAATTTCTCCTGAAATCTTCTTCTTATGAACCACCAGTCAGAATGCTGTGATATTTGGTATGTAAGCTCCTTGGTACTCAAGATTCAAATTTGTTCAAAGAAATTTTCTCGGTCAATATTTGGGCTCGCTACTGATAGATCCCTATTTTGTGCCCCGCCCAAAATTTCTATTTTCCGAACCGAGAGGCCAATTTGAACCAAATTTGCTATGAGGTATTATTGGGTCCTAAGTACTTGACTCATGCCAAAAAAAAAATTTCCCGCTGTCCCGTGGGAATCTCAGGAGCTAAAAATAGAAAAAAATTCAAAAGCTCATATCTCCAAAACTGCACGGCATTGAAACTTTTTATTTGGTGTGAAGCTTCCTGAAGGACCAAAGGAATAGTGGAAAAAAATTGCTATCGGTTTTGTCCTAAGGTACAGTTTCGGAACTGAAAAAATGCTGAGTCAGCATTATTTAACACTGAAGATAATGGGGAAAATGCAAGACACTTCACACCCATTGTCCACGTGGGGGCACGGGGGCTTCCGTCTATTATGTAGTTCAGGCACGTGATGTTTCCCTCCTGATTTGACTCTGTCTAGAGAGTTATACCCCCTCCTGGGGGTTTTGCAGTCTTTTTATGGCGTGGATATCGCGGTAGCTGCTGACTTTCTGGTGAAGAGATGCTTGGTTCCATGACTCAGTCGACATCTGAGGCTGTCACTAGGGTTTTGACTCCTCCTTTGGAGCTGAGCTTGGTTGCTCTCTCTGCTTTTCCGCCTTTGTCAACAGCTACTGATGTATCCGCTCCTGCTGCTACACCGTCAGTGACGTCTTCAGTCTCCATTTCAGCTGGCCTCGGCTTATCCCTGCAGGGGTCAGCAGGGATTTCTGCTTCTTAGACGTGGGATATCGGCCTCAACCTCCCTGTCTTCAACTCGCGAAGTCGGAAGTTGTTGCTGGCTGATCCCTCTGCTGTGGTCGCTCAGCCGTCGAGCCCAGCAGGTTTTGGATTCCGATGTCCATGGTGGGGTACCGTGGACTCCGTTGTGCTTTCATCCACACACTCTGGTCCTTTGGCCAGTTTTGTGGGACTGACGCATTTTTGTGCTGCCTGGACATTCAGTCCCTCAGAGGTCCGTGGCGACTCTCCCGAATTCCCGCACTTCAGATCCTCGGGGTATTTCATACCCCTATAAGCATCTGTATTCAGATGTTTCGGCTGTCGCCCTAGAGGATTGTGACCCTTTGCTGGTTTAGAGGGTCAGATGCGAAGCCACTTTGCCGGTCTATTCCCATGTTGAACCGGCAGATATGGGTTGTGAACTTAGGGAGGCCCCTCCTTGCTCATGCAGGTTCTTTCCAAGAGCCTCCCTGTTGCCTCCAGTGAGGCTTCTAGTGGCTTCCAGGCATCTACCACGGCACTGCCTCCAGGATTGGAAGCAGGGCGCTGCTTTCTGATCCCCCTGGTGTTCCTACACCATGGGAGGCATCGGCTGATAGGCTTCTGGGCGCGCTTCGGCCGTACTAGTTGGTACAAGTGGTCGAAGCTTTTGCAGCATTGGACTCAAAGCTGAGTTCCAAGGCTATAAAGACTTCGTTCTTCACTAGGCTGATACCTTTTTGACTCCTGTGCGTTATCGTTCCTACGGTTTTGCCAATCCGTCGGTCTGAAAGACTTTGACGGTCTTGGATCAGGACTCCAAGCCAAGTTGCCCGTTATTCCTATGGCAGCTTTGGAGTCCATGTTGGGCTCATCCAGAGAGATGCTAGGCATGCTTTCTCTCTTGGATCACTTCATCTCTGCCTTGGCTGCTTATCTGCCTCCAGATAAGTTTGACGACCTACAGGTTTCTTTGCGTGTGATCTCTAAGATGCTCGTGCATCTTACTCACAGGCATGCCTGTAACACAACTAATTTGGATTTAGTTCGCCGGGATGCTGTGTTGGCCACAAATCATTCCCTTCCTGAAAGGCAGGGTGCTGCCCTTCCATCCGCTTCTTTTGTGGGTCTGCGACTATTCCATGATTCCGAGGCGATGGTCCTGTGTCATTCCAAAGATCAGCTGCTGCTTCGCCAACTTGATCCACCTTCTGTTGAAGGTTGGGGCTGTTCAAAGCCTAACAGATGCCCTTCTGCTTCCTCTGTGAAGCATAGGGCTGATCCTCCGGCCTCTGCTTCTTCCTCTTACTCATGTGGTAAGGGTAAGCATCGGCAGTCCAGAGGGAGGTCTCAGGATCCTTCATCTAGCAGAGGAGGTGGATTATTCTCCTCATGGGCCTCGCCGGGAATCGAAATGAAGGTCCTCATCTCAATTCATCCCAGGTTGGAGGAGAGATATCCAAGTTTGCAGACCGTTGGGCCACGATCACATCCGATCCTTGAGTGTTAGATGTTCGGTCCCATCTGCGGATATCTTTTCTGAGGCACCCCACTCTGTCGAGTGTGCCTCTTCCAACCCAAGTTCCTTTAGACATTTCACATCGGGAACTTTTGATCAGGGAGATAGACATTCTCCTGTCAAAGGGGGCGATTGAGGTCGTCAAGAACATTCATTCAGTGGGATTTTATTCCCGCCTGTTCTTGGTGCCGAAGAAGGAAGGCTGACTCCGACCGGTTATCGATCTGAGTATTCGGAACCAGTCTCCCATTGCTCCCAAGTTCAGCATGGAGACTTTCAGGTCAGTTCGCCGCTCCATTCACCAGGGAGATTTTGCTTCCAGCATCGACCTTCGAGATGCTTACTTTCACATTCCGATTCATCGGACATCGCAAAAGTATCTCAGGTTTGCTTTTCTGGGGTGAATTTACCAGTCCAAGGCCACCTCTTTCGGCCTCAACCTGGCCCCTTGGGCCTTCATCCGACTGATGTCGCATGTGATAGCCTTCCATTGCACTCAGTCCAGGGTGACTACTTTGGCGTATCTGGACAATATCCTCTGGAGGCATTCCAATGCCTGGTCCCTTCTCAGTCGTTTTGTCATCTGGGGATGGACTTCCGTACTCATCTAAATATGGTGGCGGTTTCCAGGGCGAGGGCTGTGATTCTTTCGGCTTTTGCCCTGACTCTGACCCAGTCCATGTCCACAACAGCTCGGAGTATTCTCTGGCTGCTCGGTCTCTGTGCGGTTCAGTGATGGATCTAATTCCTCTAGGTCGGCTGCATGCCAGACCTCTCCAACACTTTCTCAGTTGTTGGAGGCCAAATGTCGATCCTCTGGATCTGGTGCTTCAGTTACCAGCATCTCTTCATGGTCACCTTCTTCCCTGGACAGATGTTCAGAAGATTATGCAGGGAGTTCTGTTGGACTTGCCCATGTCCAATCGTGTTGTAACAACTGATGCCTGCGTTCTCGGATTGTGCACGATGTTGGATCCTCTGGTCTTTCCCTCTCATGGTGTATGGGACCAGGATCATACAGCTCTTCATATCAAGCAGAAAGAGCTTCTTGCTCTTCTTCTGCGTTTCCTCCAGTGGATCCCCCACCTTTCAAATCGTCATGTACTTCTGTTGTCCAACAATTCGACAGTGGTCGCTTACATTTAGAACCAGGGTGGTACAGACTCGGTTCCCATGCACGAATTAGCTTGGGATCTTCTACTGCTCGCTCAGGATGTCAATGCCGGGGTGGTGGTTCATCACATTCCCAGTCGTCTGAACGTCCTATCCGACTCCCTGTCCCGACGGGGCGAGTTCATATTCCAGAGTGGACGCTTCACAGGGCATTGTTCTAGTCGCTTTGCGATCTCTGGTGTCATCCCCACAACGATCGTTTTACGACCCATTGGAACCCTCAGGTGTTCACTTTCGTGTCCCTGTGTCTGATGCTCTGGATTTTGCTGTGGACGCTCTGTCACTCGATTGGAACAGTCTGGTCAGCTACGCCTTTCCGCCGGTTCCAATTCTGCCTCAGGTTCTAGCCAAGATACGAACCTGCAGTTGTCAAATTCTTCTGATCGCTCCCCTATCGCCTCAGCGGGTGTGGATCCACACAGCTCCACTCTCTGTTGGCAGCAGTTCCGTTGCATCTGCCTCTACGTCACGACCTTCTTTGCAAAGTCACCCGAGGAGGTTTCACGTCAATCTTTTTTTTTGTTAGGTCCTGTCTCCTCTGTAGTGGTTGTACAAGACGAGCAGTGGAGTGCATTTCTTCTTCAAGGCAGCACTCCACTGGTTTAGCCTATGCGGCTAAGTGGAAGGTCTTCTGTCGATGGTATGCTGATCACTCTGTTGATTATGCCGATCCTTTGATAACACCGGTATATCTGTATTTCTGGTTTATCTGGTATATATGTTTGAATTTTGAGGTATCCAACCTGTTACCATCTAAGCATATAGGTCCATGCTTTCGGAGACCCCTCATATGTGAGAAAGCGAAGAATTAGATGCCAGAAACTACTCAACCTCCGGCCTGTATCAGTGCTCTCCCTTCTGCTGAGGGTAATCGCGCTTTGCTCTGTTCGGTTTGTGCAAATTCCTTCAATCTGTATCGGGGCTCTTCCTTCTGCTGAGGGTAATCGCCCTTTGCTCTGTCCGGTTCATGCAATTCACATTTACCTCAACCGGACGCAGTTCATTAGGAAAGACAGGAAAAGATATATTTCTGACTCTTATCCCTGGTCAACAGAAGATCTCTTCTCATTCAATTTCTAGATGGATTTGTCTTGCTATTCGCATGACATGCACTCATCTAGCGACTGACAATTGTATTACCAATTGTTTTTCTGCCCATAAGGTGCATGCATTGTCTACCTTAGCTTATGCTAACTGTTATGCAGGCAGCCTACTGGAGAAATGCTTCTACTTTCTCCACCTATCTGTGTCAGCTGCAGGAGCCGTCTGAGGACCTTTTTTCTTTAGGCCCTCTTTTCTTCTGCTCTAGCTGTCATCAACCCTAGCCATTAGGGTTCTTGCAAGGTCAGTTCCAGCCCTGTTCTTGGTACTGTCCTTTCTGTCTGTGTGTCACTCAAGGCCATATGTCTCATCTCCGATTATCATTTACTAATATTATTTAGGTGGTGGTTCTATGGTTTTATAGGCCTAGGGAACTCTTCTGTCCATGGTTCCAGTGCAGTCGGGTTTTGTGGGGGTTGGTTAGGTGATTCCCACCTCCTGTTGTCTGTTCAGCCTATTGTAAACAATTGTAAAGTAGGTTGATAAGAAATTTAAATTTTATCGTAAATATCCTTTCTTATTATACCTACTGCAATTGTTTATGTGGAGGCCCTCCTATCTTCTTTTTCAGGTAAGAATCCTTCCTCCCCGCTAATCGCTTTTCTCCAGTGTTGGCGGATTCAATAGAATTACACGTTGGTTATACGTCTGCACACTGGTTCTGGAAGCCATGGATTAGTGCAAGGAGAAGAGAGTCCCCTACTGGGTGTGTGCCGGTCGCACTCAACCCAGAGTGGGCTTATTTTTTCTTGGTGCTTTTGCACCACTTTTCTTTCCCAAATCGCTTGTGAAAGAAGAAAATAGAGAGTATTTTTCTGAGTTAGGGACTTCCACTGTAGTGCAAGCCTGTTGTAAATAATTGCGGTAGGTATAATAAGAAATGAAATTTACTATAAAATTTTAATTTTTGTGAATAGAGCTGGCCAGTTTTGGCCATTACGTTGAGTAAAAGGTTAAATGTTGAAGGCATTATCAAAAGAATTAAAATATTTTTTGTTATAGCTGTAAAATAATTTCAGAGCTGGGGATTATCTTCCTGAACATTCAGGCCTTTTGATTATCCCAATTTGGGAATATCCAATGAGTGGCGCATAACCTACAGTATGAGAAAAGTTGGAAAATATAGATACCAAACTAGCCGTTTCCTTACATCTGGGGTCCAGATATTATCCTGTGCAGCATGATTTGGAAATTTTAGGGCCTGGAGAAACAGTTGGGTATATTTTTATCGGGAAAATTATTCAAATGAACCTATTATTGGGGGCCATTATTGAATTTTGGGCACAACATTTATTATCGATAAATTCAAAGGCCTGCAATGGTGGATCTCACGACTAATCTACTCAGTTTCATCATTTTTGTATGTATTCCTTGATTTTAACATACCAATAGATATTTGTGCATGTTTCTACAAGATTCGTATTCAGATGTGAGATTTTAGTAAAGCTTGAAATTTTGTTATTTTGACATTTCATGTCTCGGTGTGCCAAAGTTTTTACTAAAAAAAAACAACTTTATTTTTAGCACCAAAATCACCTGGAAGAAATTCAGTTCTGGACACCCCAGCTCACAAGCAGTTCTCTCATGTCTTACGTGAAAGAGTTCACAAACATCTTAGTGATAACTTGGAGATTAACAGTGCCATTAATGTTATTGAAGAATCTCCTGTCAAACCACAGAAAAGTACAGGTATATATTACTCATAAAACATTTCCAACATCTTTACTGTAGGCAAAAATAAAAATGTTTGTGGTTATTCAGGCCTGGCATTTTCAGGAGAGCAATTTATTCGCTCGCCTACTGCTCACCTTAAAAACATTAAGGAGGGCGAAAACTAGCCCTCCTGGAATTAGAAGATAATGGTTATCATAACAGCTTGTTCCTAAAACCCACATCTTATCAGATCTCTGCTTTGTTAGTGGTCTCTGTAAGATGGCCACACAGCCTCTCCCACACCTCTGGGCCTTTCCAAGGCCCGGAGGTGTGGGACGGGCAGTGTAGCCGTCTCACAGAGACTACCTTGTTAGCAACACCAAATAAAATGTACAAAGCCCACTTGGCAGAATTCATTAATACTAAAACTTCATTTTGCCACTTTTAGCTTTTGTAAGCTTGAGGAGATCTAATCGCTCCCCTAGGCCATGCAATGGAAGCGATTTTAGCCCTCCTGCACTTTTAAGAATGCCAGGTCTGGTTATTAGGCAATCCCTCGTTAAAATTGAACCCCCCTTTGGAACATTTTTATTGGCTTGCAGTGTCTTCTAAAGATAGTATGCAGTCTCTAAATAAATTTTGTTACCTTTTTAGGTTATATATTAAATTGTGCAACAATGCATGATTAAAATATCATGTTCAAGCCAGAAAATAAGCTGACTGTCATCTGCAAAATGAAGTCCCCAGAGGGTGAATTTGGTGATGCTACCCTGCACTGCAGGGTAGCATCACTAAATTTACCTTCTGTGAGCCTCAGTCTGTATCAGGATATCAAACCTAAACAGAAAGAGGTACCCAGAGGATAAATTGGCAGACTGTATGGGATAGCATCACCAAATTTGCCCTCTGGGAACCTCATTCTGCAAATGGCAGATTGCTTATTTTCTGGCTTGATCATGTTTAGGCCTAAAAAGTTAAAGTTAAAAAAATATGTTTCTCAGGCCCTCCCGCATGGTCCTTTTGGTTGCTGCATGCTCTCTTTTTATGCTCCCGACCTCTGAAGGAGGATTCGGGGATATCTAGTGAAGCCTTCTGTCCATCTGTCCATCCACCCATCTGTCCAAAAAAACCAAGAATATGAACATATGATGGCAGAGAAATAATTACAAAAATAAGAAATAAAATTTTAAAAAACACTCGCCCACTTGCAATTTCACAAAAAATGGCCTGAGAAACAGAAGATCTACTTTGTGGGGCCTTATTTAATGTATTTGTTATGTAAACATCCGGGTTTGCTATGTTCTGTTTGTTTATTGTTTATTGGCATTTAACATTACTTTTGACAGCCAGGGTCACCTCGTGTCGGACATGGGTATAAGAAGCTGGACTACCCGGAGAGGACCACCGAGCAATGGCAATCAACAGTCAGACCCCAACGTACTAAATCCACACAAGCAGGGTTAGCATTGGTTGAAGGCAAGTGCACCATCGACATGCAGTCTGCCTGTTACCCCTGGCTGGGATCGAACTGTCGCCCTTTCGATTTGAAGTTCAAAGCTGTAACCACTGAGCCACTACGCACCTTTGCTACGTTCTGCAAAAAATAACTCAAATATGTGGACAGTATTTTTTTTTTCGAAAAAGGTGGATATATAGAGTCAAACACAAATGTTTTTCATATTTTTTTTATTAACTGGTGGAGTACTAAATATTTTTTGATTGGCAATGTTGCCTTGTTAAAATATATGGGAGAGTGCCTATAGGCACTCTCCCATATATTGTAACAAGGCTTAGACATTCAGATGGAATAAATTCACTTCAAAGTTATTGTAAACCACACCCACAGAATATGAAACCTTTAAATTGTGGTATGGTAAAACCTGTTTTGAGTGACCACTGTCATGAGAGACCACCCATCTGGAGAGACCACTTTTGCCTGGCAAAAAGGGTAGTCTCCTATGACAGGTTCTGTATCTACACTTAAGAATGGCGGCCAAATGTGGGCTTCCAGTTCTCAACCAGTTGACAAACAAACAAAAATAAAAAATAAAAAAAGACCTTCCTTCCTCATTGATTTGAAAACTTAATTGCTCAAGAACTGAATGGATTTTTATGCCCTTGGCCCTCTCCTGGCATTATGTTTTCACCATGCCCATCCGTCTGTCCATTAATGCTTGGATTCTGTCCAATAACTGAAGACCTTATTATTTGATCAAATCATAATTTTAGAGGTTACTTGTGAATGACTAGGCAATGCTTCCTTTCGATTTTGGTCCAGGTAGTCAATTTAATATGGCTGCCATGGCATTATGACAGTGTCGGAGGCATATGCCTCGCTTCATGTTGCTCTTGTCTTTTTGTATGGCCTTATCTTAATTGTTTTTTTTTATTCTGTGGGTTATGCTTTTATTTACTTTTCTTAAAAGTTGATAAATGGTTGGGGTAGTAAACAGTAATATACTCCGTATTTATGCAGTTTAGTGAAATCTGTTTCAAGTAGCAACTAAACACCGAGAACAAGCAAGTCTCCAATTAATTTTTGGGGCATTATGGCAGACACTAACAGTCTTGTCCCCATCTTGCTGAACTTGGTGTTTTTCACAAGAATAACTTGTAGAATCCAATGAGGTGGTGAAACATTGTATATTTCATGTAGGAGTACGAGGGAACACGGTTACTCAGTGGTTGTGACATTGGACTTTAAACAGAAAGGTCCACAGTTCGATCCCAGTCAGTAGTAACTGTGTTGTGTCATTGTGCAAGGCACTTAATCTCAATTGCGGGCCACTGATTTGTCATGGTTCCTTTGTAGGTGTGTTCTATGCTTGATTCTTGACACATGACTGAAGTGACAAGACAGTGGTATAGTGGAACCCTGTTTATTGAATAGCCACTTTGCCAGTGAAAATTATTCAATTGAAAGGAGTGTTCAGTTAATAGGGATTGTGTCACTTTCCTGTATTCTAGAGATAAACTTAGTATTTATTCTATCATAGATTAAATGCCTGAATTGGATGTACTGAGGCCAAATATGCTGGGTAATGTTTTGACAGGTTACAAGATTTTTTATTCAGTTAACAGGAATTTATAACCTATATTCAATTCACAGGTAAAATATGTACTGGTGGTATGGTAAATGGTTTTGTGTTGGGAAATTATATTCAATTAACAGGATTATTCAGTTAAGAGATATACAATTAAGTGGGCTCTGCTGTATATACATTGTGCATGAGTACTGAGTATTTTCTTTTGTTGACATTTGAAAATGGGTGACACTGAATAAGGAGAACAACACTGAACAATGATGATTTATTTGAATAAAATATCTCTCGCCATGTTACAATTATATCGAGTATAGTGTTTCAAAACATGGAAGATCCTAGCACTTTTTTTTCTGTAAATTTTATCATAAGTCGATGATGACTGCCGAAACTTTTACAGATTTCTCTGACTTAAAATTTCCAAAATAATACAGGTTTCTTGCAAAACAGACAATGGTTCAATTGGTTTGAGACCAGATTCGCAAATTATTTTAGTATATTATGTCAGCTTAACCCTTTACCTAACATGAAAAGCAGACGACACTTGGAAGAAAAATTCTTGAATAACTAATTTTTTTCATTTTTTGTCTCAAAAACATAGGTTATGACCCCTCATTGGAACGAGCTCGTTCCAATGAGGGGTCATAACCTATGTTTTTGAGACAAAAAATGAAAAAAATAGTGAAAATTAATTCGCGATTTTTTAGAATAGCACTGGCCGGTTTTGGCCGTTACGTTGGGTGAAGGGTTAATAGCTTGTTTATCAGTGTACATTGATACTTGTGAATAAGTGTCTTATGACCCAACCACGATCTGATCCAGAAAAATTCCACTTTTGTGTTCACAATATTATCAATCTTTTGGGCCAAAAATTACATGCAGTCTCTGTTTCTCTCTTTTGCAGTAAATTCAAAGGACAGTCCATCTGAAACAACGAGAGTGAAAGCATTGTTTAGAAGAGCTTTCTATTCAGCTGGTCCAACGAACAGATCGAGAAACTTAAACAAGTCCCTTCAGCTCGCTGACAGAATTGCTGGAAGGCATACTCGATTTTCATTTGAAACAAGCTTCAATTCAAGCTTATCACAGTTTGATTCTTCTGCTGATATCAGCTCTCCATCTAAAAATGCCTCATCTTTTCTCCTTTCTCAGTTTATTAGCAGTCCATCTCCTACAAATAAAACACCAAAGAAAAGTAATAATCCCTTAAGTGTACCAAATACACCAGTGTTTGAATCACCAAGTTGTAACACGAGATCAAAAACTCCCAAAAAGTATATCACACCAAAAGCTTTATTCAACAAAAGTCCATTTATTGATGGTAAGTTAATGAAAGTTATAGAAGAGAAGACCCCTGTTAAATCGATACAAAAACCCTTGATAACTGAGTCTCCATCTTCAAATACAAGATCCAAATTGATGTCTCCAACAAGACAGTCAGTGAGGATGGCACTTAGTTTCAAATCCCCATCTTCTAAGAAGATCTCATTTGATTCTCCAAAAGGGAAAAAAGCATTCAGTATTATGGATGGGGTCTATAATTGTGGTAATGTGACTCCAACGAAGCAGACTTCATCTAGGATGAGAACACCACAAAAGGTACGTCAGTCATTGTGTCTTGTTGATGAAGTTTCTAAGCCTCATCCAACAAAGGAAAGAAATATTAGTGCTACACATAACATACCATTGCAAACAAGTAGAGGGAAGCAATCTGATGTATCTAGAACACCATCTCCAAATAAGCATTCAAAGAAAATAAAGACCCCCGAGTCTCTTGATAAATGGCCAAGGAAGAAGAAACGATGGAACAATGAGCAATCTCCACATGTATCTCTCTCTAAGGCTACCAGTACAACTGGCAAGAAGCAAAATTCATCAGATTCTGATGATGAAGTGACATTTAAAATGATTGATGAAGGCAAAAATGTTAACAGTTTATTCAGTCAGCCAGTATTTGTCTCCCCCAAATTCAAACAGAGGATATCCCAAGCCACTGGAACTACAGGAGATCCTATCCATGAAAACTCTCATAACTTGCCGACATCTCAGAGGAGCCCATTATCTCATTCTAAAAGTGCTGGTCTCAGCTTTGAGACCATGAACAATGCATCCCCTCTCAAAAGGAGGAAGTCTATAAAGAGAAGTTTGCTGTTATCTCCTGATAATGTGAGTAGCACTTCATCTCCAAGTAAAAAACTGAGAACTTTGAAATCTCTGACTGATTCACCAATTCGTAGAAACTTCTCTCTTCCTTTAAACTCTTCTCAGGCAATTAACACAACAAACTCTATCTCCTCTCTACAGGGGGACGATTATTTCTCTGCAAGTAATGATGAAGTTTTCTTATCATCCCAGTCTAGTCAAGACTGTAGAATGGATATCGAAGAATATACTCAAGATGAGAATTCCAGGCATGATCATTTACTTGCAAATAAAAGAATTGAATCTAATTTAACATCTATGGAAACTCATCCAAAATCAGGATCACCAATATTCAGTCCAAAAAGGCAAATAAAAAGAAATAGGACATTCATATCAGTTGATAATTCAGGATTGGATGCTGCTAGTTCCCTTGATGGAGTTCATGATTTTTCATTTTCCAGCCCCAAGTCTCGAAAAAACTTACCTCTACAGCAAGCTATTTTACGTAATTCTCCATTGAGAGATTCACCAAAGAACCGATTATCACCTCATTCTGTCTCTCCCAATGAAAAAATATCACCACAGTCAAGAAAATTTTCACCAAATGTCTCAACAAAAAGCTTAATGCAGTTAATGCAGTCACCATTGTTGGACTCTGCTAAAAAACTTGGATTTCAAGCATCGCAGTCTGAGGCAAGAAAGAAGGCCAGTAAGCGATCACTAAACATGATGATTTGAGAGGCTATGAAATCAATTATATACACTTGAATTAACTTTTATTTCTGGATCCCATACTTCGAAAAGAAAAAGAAATTAAAGTGGGCTGAAGACTGAGTTTTACTCAAGTTGGATATTTTGAGAAAAAAAAAGTACCAAGTTCAAAATCTAACTCAAGACTCAAGTCTTTAATCATGTTCTTGACTCTAGTAGAACGCTGGCTGAACATTTTCATCCCTGGGTTCCTGAGAGGGTTTAGGATTAACCTTTTGAACTCTGGTGGTATCTTCCATGTCTGTTGAATGGAAGCAATTGGAAAAGTCAATATTTATTTTTCGGGAGTAGACCAATTAATATTTTCAACATGCAGCTTTGGGGCTGCATATTGAAAATATTGGTTGGTCTATACCCCACACTTTAACTTAGCAGCCATCCTACGTAATGAAAATATGATGTATCATGTTCTTGGACCAGAAAAGCAGGCTTTTGGGTTCAAAGGGATAGCCTTTTACTGATCCTCTTTGATTATTTGTTGCTCATTATGCTTTTTGCTTACCAACTGACGTATTTTAGGGATACAAAAATTTATGCGTACCCTTTTAAAGGGTTCAGCCCTTAAAATTTATCCAGATTATTGAGAATTGAATTTTGATTCACACAAAGCCCTGCTATTAGCTCACCTGACTGGAAGTCAGGGTGAGCTTTTCTGATCACTTTTTGTCCGTCCGTCCGTCGTCTGTCGTACGTCGTGAAGGTGGTGTTTGGGTCATTTTCTCCCAAGCCACTGGCTGCAGTTCAACGAAAATCTTATTTTCATGAACCAGCCATAGCAGAGACTTGATAGTTGGTATGCAGCTTCCATTTGAGATGTCAACTCAAAGTTTGTTCAAGAGAAGTTTGATAGGCAATATTTGCATTTGTTCTGAGAGGGGCAAGAATTTTTGCTCGCCCAGAATTTCTATTTTCTGAACTGAGAGGCCAATTTGAACCAAATTTAATATGAGATATTATTGGATTAGAAGTACTTGATTTATGCCAAAAAGTGTTTTCATTCAACCCGTGGGAACCTCGGGAACCAAAAATAGAAAAAAACGAAAATGTCCATATCGCCAAAACTGCACAGCACTGAGAATTTTATTTGGTGTGAGGCTTCCTTGGGACCAACAGAAAGGAATGGTAAAAAAAAATTCCCATCGGTTTTGTCAAAAGGTACTTTTTCAGGACTTTGAATTCACATATTTATTGAAATCAAATCCCTCGGTCCATATTTGGGTTCCCTATAGGAGCCCAAATGTTCAAATTAGTGCAGTATGAGGAATATTCTTTAAAGATCTTCTTCGTCAGATCTACCAATAAGAATCTTTTGATATTTGGTATGCATCATGCTCAGGGGGGGTGAGATTCAAGTTTGTTCAAGCCAAGTCCCTGTGTTCATATTTAGGCTGAAAATTTGGGGTCCCGGTCCGGACTTACAAATTTGGGACCAAAATCCGGAAATGAGTTTTTTGTTTTTTTTTTATGAGTTTCGGTCAATTTTAAGACCCAAAAAATTGTTTTTTACCCTGAAAATTTGGGGCTCCATACAAACAGGGTAAACATTAGTTGAAGACAAGTGCAACATCGATGTGCAGTACTTCTTAGTACACACCATCATTGTGCCCCTGTGTGGGAAAATGGGATTAAGTGCCTTGCCCAAGAACACAATGCAGTTACCCCTGGCAGGGACATACCCCTGCTGTAAGAAGCAGTTTTAGGTTCTTAATTAATTTAGAATCCAAGTGCACTGTGATACCCTTTTTGAGTGCAACCTGTACGGTATTCAATATACATATAGAAAAAACAAACCTCGCATTTATAATTTTCTTAATCTGAACCTTTAACAGACTAATTATACCCCCGACAATGAGTTGTGGGGAGTTGGCGGGGGTATACTGGAATCACCTTGTCTGTCCATCTGTCTGTCTGTGTCTGTAGACATCATTTTGTCCAGAGATTTTCTCAGATGTTTATGGACCATTGTCATCGAAATTTGGTGTGAATGTTCACCACCATGGGAACCTGTGTACCTGCGATTATAGTTTTGGTCGCACTAATTTTGCCAGAGTTATATCCGTTTTTCATGTCTTAGAATGCTAGAATTTTTCCCCCGAGATTTTCTCAGACATTTATGGGTTGATTCTTTTGAAACGTGGCATGGGTATTCACTACCATGGAAACCTGTGCACCAGCAATTATAGTTTTGATCGAAATTCTTTTGCCACAATTATGACCCTTTCTGTCTTGGAATACCTTAATTTTGTCCGGAGATTTTCTCGGATGTGTTATGGTTCGATTCCATTGCAACTTGGTACGGATGTTCACTACCATGGGAACATGTGCTTCAGTGATTATAGTTTTGACCTGACTTTTTTGCCAGAGTTATGCCCCTTTTCATCTTAGAATAATTAATTTTGTCCGGAGATTTTCTCGTTTCAATTTTGGTGATTTTCATGTCGTATATCGACATGTTGAACTCATTTTCCAACATACAAACTTTTGTTGTCTTACTGATGGAAAGTGGTTGGTTGTGGTTTCTGGTGAAGTCTTGGCTGCCTGTTTTGGTAGCCGAGACTTCACTAAACACCACTGTTAAGTCAAAGGGTTACCTTATCATGGGAGAGCAAAACATGAGTGGAATCCTTCAGGCCTCAAATGACACTTTCAGAATTTATGGCAATAATCGAATGATCAGTTTGTGGGAATCAAAGTTGATTCTCATTGTTTTCCTTGCTAGAACCATTTGCATGAAGTGATTCCTGAATGTTAAGTCCTAGCTTAGAAGTGAACATAGCAAAGAACTATTCATTTTTATTGGAAAAACTTTGAATCTGGTAATGTCTTTACTGGAGTTTTGCACAGTATCAATGTGAATCTCAATTTCATCAGTGTCCAGAGTTGGAACTGAAGTCCGGAATCTTCATACTTGAGTCAGAACTTCTGATTTTTCGAAATATGGGCTCCTGGCCTTTAAAAGAAATTTCAGTGAATACCAGCTTGGATTTTATCAATGATTGGCAGGCAGGATTTATATGAAAATTCCACTCTAATATTGTATGCAACTGCAATTAATCTGTTTCATCAAATGAATCAAAAAAGTGTAATGATGTAGAACAGATTCAAAGTAGTGTCAGAAAGTGAACCTCCTTGAACTCTTCAATTATCATCAGGCCTTCTGTACAGGAGACTCGATGATAGAGGAAGAGTCACTTGACAGGATTTTGAGACTATCTTGAGGATTCAAAAATTTTCTACTCTGCACAAATCAAATTGCACAGTAGGATGAGTTTGAATTGAATCGAAGTCTCACATGCATCTTCTTCAGGGATGCAGAAATTGAAAATTTAAGATAACCCCGCAAAGTTTCAGAAAAAAATTGATATATCCAATTTTAGCCAAAATAACCTGAATCCCACCGCATTGTCTTTTGTCAGTGTTTTCTTTTATTAACCCTTTACCCAACGAATCGGCCGCATCCTCCCACGTAATATGCAAATTCGGCATTTGCAAAAAATATCATTTTTCAAAACATTTCAACAAAACCATATCATGTGACCCTCGTTGGAACGAGCTCGTTGAGCTCGTTCCAACGAGGGGTCACATGATATGGTTTTGTTGAAATTTTTTGAAAAATTTAAAAAAATTATATTTAAAATAATAAATTTTGATATCGTTTGCATTGGGTAGAGGGTTAAAGGTTACGGTATGTTTGGAATAAGTCGCTGAATTACTGTAGATATAATTTGCATTGGCAAATGAGTGCTAATATTGAGCTCATTAGCAGTGGCATTTGTGGGGCTGTGGTAGAATGATACAAGAGCAACGTATTGTGTATTTTCCTTCTGATATGGTTTTGTTGAACTTTTTTGAAAAATTTGAAAAAATGATATTTAAAATAATAAATTTTGATATCGTCTGCATTGGGTAAAGGGTTAATTGGTGGAGTGTTGAAGAACTGGTTGTCCAAATTTGCTCACTTGTCTTCGACTTGTTACAATTTATGAGAGAGTGCCTAGAGGCACTCTCCCATAAATTGTGACAAGGCAAACCCACACAGATTTAATAATTTTACTTCTAAGATAATATGAAGCACATCCACAGACTATGCATGCCTTAGGATGTGGCACCTGCACTTCAATATAAAGACCAAATATGGGTTTTCAGAACTCTACCAGTCAGTGATCACAAAAATAAAATGTCTATCTCTTGTATTGTTCTGTTGATCGTCCTTCCCTAAGTACATTGTGATGTCTCCACCTACCCATTCTGTCTCCATTGCCCAAGTATACAACTGGTCAAGTGTATAATTTTGGTCTTCAAAATCCACCACCTGTAAGGCAAGGGAAACATAATTCTTTAAATTTAGAATAATCCCCATCTATGGATAAGCAATCACTATTGAACAGAAAAACCCTCAAAAAACAAAAATAGAAAGAAAACTAGTACTCAACATTAGGAAGGGGTATTTGATAAATTGGGCTGAAACTCTAATTTGAACTGGCTGATTTTAGGGGATCAAGACCAAGGTTATCCTAGAAAATTTTGGATGAACTTAACATGGGGTTATCCAATTTATGCATCCCTGTTAACTTCATACCTATTTTATGATCATGATATAGCCATTGATGCCGAAAGTGACCTTAAATGCAATAAATAAATTCTTTCAAGTCACAAGTTAGGTGATGTCCACATGGTGTGTTAAGATGATTTGTGAGAGCTTATCATTGGTAAATTGTACATTTTATATATATTTGTTGATGCTCAATATACCTAAAAAACAAACCAATACCGATATCATGGGGATACCGAAAAACGAACCGAACCAATCATTGAATACCAAAATCATCTGCGTTTTCAAATTTTCCTACATTTGCTATTTATAATGCCTTGTTAAGACTTGAGAGGTGAAGTGTTCATTTTCATGAAAGAAGTGACTGATTTTCTTGGCCCTGGGTTTGGAATTTCCACTGGACTACAACCTGTACATGTCCAGTTGCTTATCAGGCAGCCAAGACTTTACCAGAAATCACTGCCCAGATGAAAGGTTATGAAAGAAAGTGACTGATTTTCTTTTCAGGTTTTATTAATCCTTAAGAGCTCAGCCAGTTGTCATGAATTCCCTCTATGCTACAACCTGTACATGTCTAGTTGCTTAGCAGTGATTTCTAGCTGAGTCTTGGCTGGCATATAAGGGAGCTAAAACTTGACTAGAAATCACAGCCCAGATGATTTCTTTATTGTCAGCAGGACCTCCTAATGATGTTGTGTTCTGAGATTGCAAAATCTGAAATAGGCCTTTAATTCTTTGCATGCTGCTGGCGGATATTCCTGCCCAGCACAGGGTTTCTCTTGTCAATGAAATTAATATAATTTGAGCACATTTAATTAGATTTTCCCCTTGTAAATTGAATGGATTTTTTTCATCAAAGATTTCTTGTGTTATTTTAAGATTAATTTTTTATCAAATCTAGTCATGGCTGCTTCAAAGCATCCATGACTAGATTTGATGAAAAATATCTTAAAAATACTCAGCAGCTTAAGAGTTAAAGGTTATGGTATGTTTGGAACAAGTCGCTGAATTTCTGTAGAATTTGCATTGGCAAATGAATGCTAATATTGAGCTCATTAGCAGTGGCATTTGTGGGGCTGTGGTAGAATGATACAAGAGCAACGTATTGTGTATTTTCCTTGTGTGAATTCTCCTTTGGTTCTATCAGAAAATCTTGGTCAAGTCAGATACCGAATACCTAACCAATAACGTGGCATACTTCTTCAAAAATACTGAAACCGATACCGAACTCAAAATTCCAATACCACCCACCTCTATCCCACATCAACAGGAGATCCAACTCTGCTGGTACTGTGTTAATAAATATAAATTTATGACAATCACTCATCACTGTTCAGTTATTGTCATATGTATGGGTGTGGGAATCCCGGGAAGTGAAGCGGTGCCTGTTCACTGTGGTAAACAGGCTCTGTTTTACTGGTAAAATAGGACCCAGTCAGCAGTGCTTGGGAGGTGCAAACCCTCTCTAAAATGGGCAACATGGCTTATTAACTCTTAACCCGCTGAGCATTTTCAAAATATTTTTCATCAAATCTAGTAATGGCTGCTCAGAAGCAGCCATGGCTAGATTTGATGAAAAATTCATCAAAATTTAATTAAAGAAATCAGTCAGTAAGACCAGTTAATTTATAACAGGAGCATTTGGTTGAATGTGCCCAAATTATGCATGTACTTCTTTCAGTGACAGGATATCCTTAACGTTCCCCCCTGCTCTTGAGTTGATACTCATGTTGTGGTCATGATTAGCCATTGTGCAAAAATATGTGACCTTAAACACCAATAAATAAATAAATGGGGGTGGAGAGAACATTGGGGCTCCGAATTCCTGAAACCATAAAACTGCAGCAATAAAACTCAAGATGTTACATTCTGCAGTACTTGGTTGACACAGTTATTACAAATACAAAAATCATTGTTTCATGGTCTCTAATTAGATGACGGTTGCCGATGCTGATTATTGGAAAGCTCCTGCAGAGAGCTTTCCAACAAATATTATCAAATGCTGAGAGCTTTTTCACAACTCTAAAAGATTATAAAAAGGATGTCAGTGGTCATGTTCTTGATTGAAGCACCATAAGTTTAAAAAAAATTCTTGCTATCCTCCATTTCATTATATCTGGTACTGTACATACCCTGGTGAAAAGCTCTTTGATCACTCCTTCAACCCTGTCAATTAGCATCAGCTGTCGGCAGTGCTGCGGCAAAAGTCCAAAAAAAAAAAAAAAAAAAAATCTTCCACAGCAATAAAACTGTTGATGGAAGAAATAAAAGATATCACCTTTGCTGTTAACCCTTTTACCTGACATGAAAAGCAGACGGCACTTGCAAAAGAATTCTTGAATAACTAATTTTTTTCATTTTTTGTCTCAAAAACATAGGTTATGACCCCCTCATTGGAATGAACTCGATGAGCTCGTTCTAACAGGGGGGGGGGGGGGGGGGGGGGAGGGGTGTCATAACCTATGTTTTTGAGACAAAAAATGAAAAAATAATGAAACTTAATTGGAGATTTTTTAGAATAGCGCTGGCCGGTTTTGGCCATTACATTGGGTAAAGGGTTATTCAGGTTTGCATTTGGTATTAAAGTATTACCTGTGTATGGCTATGTATCGTTATGGTGTTACAGTGTCAGGCATAGAGCAATGGCCCTTTTGTGAACTGGTAAACTTCACTAGTGATGTCTTAGTGTTTCCCACAATTTTTTCAGTTACTGAACAATAACAGACCCCTTCTGTGACTGGTACTGTGAAGAATTTATGGTGGTCAAAACATCATTTTTCAACCGAAGTTGTGGTCAAAAATGAAAAGGTGTCAGATTCACCCCACCAGCACTGACTGACTACTGAGGGCTTATCCCTGGTTCATTCCTATTTGGTGATCTCCTGGTATTCCTTTTGCAATTGTGTTGTAGATGCTTCATTAGAAGCATCTGCAACTCAATCGCAAAAACAAATGAGAACCTGAATCTAAAATGATTAAAAACTACCAAAGGAAAAAGATGTTTTTGCAAAGGCACAGTCATTTTACCATGGTAGTTGTTTTACCGATGCAAATTTTTTCAATTGCCAGGCCTGCTCCTGTCCATCATTTACCAGTGAACCATTTACCCGACAGTGTCCAGCATCGATTAATGCTATTCACAAAAAATTCCATTCAAAATTTATTATTTTTGCTTCAAAAACAGCTTACAACACCACACTGGAACATGCATGTCAAGCCGTTCCAGGGAGGGGACGCAAAAAATGGAAATTTCTTTTAGGCCTCTTAAAAAAAAATTGTTTTTCAGGCAATCTTCCTTCAGTTTTTTGAGGGAGGGAATGATTTTTTTGTTTGTTTTTTTTTTTAATCCACGAACAGTTCAATGTTTTCAGCAGTGAAAATTTTTCATGCTGCAGTTGCAAATTTAATCAGCTATATTTTGTTTGACAACAGCTTTGTAAGCTCTGTCAAGCAATTATAGTTAGCTAAATTTTTCATCCCCCAAGTGCAAAATAATATTGAGCAAATTTCCAGTTGCAGAAAAGGGTGACGAGGCAGATTTCAGTGTTAAAGGAGGTGCCTGAGAAACAAGTGTTATTTTTTAATAGCCTAATTCTAGAATCTCTTTCTGCAAAGTGCTGTCATCTCCAAATCACGTTTGGTAAAGGTTTATGCAAGTGAATATTTTTTATGAAAGAAGAGTACTGGCCAATTCTATTGTGGGAGTAGGAAGTATGTTATTTATAATGCTGTTGATAGCTTTAATTTTTCATAGAATTAATTTTATAATAAAAACTTAAAACATTCTGAAATTTGTTTACTTTTTATTGTACTTTTAGATAAAAATGCAGCAAGTGTCACAATAATTCCAATAAGTCATTTGATATTGCGATATCGAATCTTCAGTGATAAGCAACAATTCCCTTCATTTTTAACTTCATTTTGAAAAACTTACTTGAGTGCAATGTCTTGTCTGGTCAATATATTTGCTGCCTGTGAGGGTATTTCTCCCCCCCCCCCCCCCCCCCCCCCCCCCCCCCGACAAATTCATAAAATAGGGCAATGGCCATGATTATATAAAGTGTCTTTATAATTGTGTCACGGTTGGATTATAGCTATATCTCCTTATGTTCATGAAAAAGGTACGAGTCACAGATAACATGTTCTACCTGTCATCTCAAAATTCTACCTAAAAACTTATGATTTTGGATTAATTGATGATTAGTGTACTATCAACTTGTAATACCTTGTCACTGAGCTCAGACTGCTGAAACAGGGTCAGGAAGCATGTGCGCCTTCACGTTTTTTCCACAGATATAATATATGATTCCCCACAGGAACCCTTGGAAGTGAAGTACTGCTTGTTTACTGGTAAAATAGTACTCGGTCACCAATGCTTGCTGTGGAAGTCCTCTAAAATTGGCAACCTGAGTATAAACGATTGGCTGGACTTGAATTTATCTCCATGTAGTGGTCACGATTGGACATTGTACAGAAATATGCGACCTTAAAAACCTATTGATAAATACCAAATGGTTATTTTATTTATCTATTGGTGTTTTTTAAGGTCACATATTTCTGCACAATGGCTAACCATGACCGTGACAGTTTTACGGGTGGAGGAAGCCGGAGTACCTGGAGAGAACCACCGAGCAACTGTCAGCTCCCCAACATACCAACTCCACACAAGCAGGGTTAGCAGGCGCACCATCGACGTGCAGTACGCCTTAGTACACAGCATCACCGTGCTCCCACGTGGGCAGTGGGGGTGAAGTGTCTTGCCCAAGGACACAACGCAGTTGCAGCAGGTGGGATTCGAACCGAGGACCTCTCGGCTTGCAGCCTGCACCTCTACCAACTGAGCCACCGCACCCCTACCAAATGGTTCCATGATGAGTTAAAATATAGAGTACAAGTCAAAATAAGTTGTAGGATAACCACTATAAACTCTATCTTTTTCTTCCTACACTGATAAAAACAGAATCTGACATCATATTCTGGAAAGCTCTCATGGAGAGCTTTCCAGAAAATGATGTCAGATTTTGATCTTATCAGTGTAGAAGCAGCAGTATACTTAGTTTATTGCAGTTATGCTACCACTTATTTTGTCTTGTACTGTAAGTACGTGCAAAGTTTTGTACATTGTTTTGCTTTTGGATAAAGAATTTCATCATTGACTGGTTTGGTCTGTTTTTTCTGCAGTGGCCACGGATTCAAGAAACAGCCTTGAATGTGACTAGAGACCATTCAAGGCCTTGAAATCCAGGGAAATGGCAGGAGGCCTTGAAAAGCCTTTGAAAACTTGTGAAATAAAAATACTGACAAAGCATGTTGTTATAGCTGTATAGTTTTATTTGCCACACACAGTTCATGAAGATATAGTCGTAACTTGTAATATCTGGTCAGAAATCAGGCTTCTGCAGTAAACAGGCTCTGTTTTATTGGTAAAATAGGACCCAGTCACCAATGCTTGGGAGGTGCAAAGCCTCTCAAAAATGAGCAACACGGCTTATTAACGCTCAGCCCTGGCCTTGAGTTGATACTCATGTCGTAGTCATGATTACCCTTTTTGCAAAAATATGTGACCTTAAACATCAATAAATAAATAAATCAGGCTGCTGAAATGGTGGGGAGGCACATGCACAAAAAGAATTACCACAAATCCGTATCATTTGACCCCTCATTGGAACAAGTTTATTGAGCTCGTTCCAGTGAAGGGATCACAAGCTATGTATTTTTTTCACCCTACTGGACAGGGTACCATCACAAAATTTACCCTTGGGGTGCATTATTCTGCAGATGACAGTCAGCTTATTTTCAGACTTAAAAATTGGGTGAAAAGAAAAGAAAAATTAAAATTTTGATATCATATGTTTTGAGGGTTAAAATCTCTTCGTGGAAAATAGGCCAAATAATACCATGCATGCACGAAAATGTGAACAATACACAATGAATTATGCAGGGACTCAACAATAGTGCACTGCACGTCAAATGTTTGCGAGCTGTTTTTAGCGCGTCTCCCATTTTCAAAATCAAAAAACTGAATTTAAACAATTTAATCTTGGAGTGAGCGCCATGTTATCTCTCAAACAGGCCTGGAAATAAGCGGTCTGACATTTGCAGAATGAGGTCCACAGAGGATGAATTTGATGATGCTTTCCCACACAATTTATCCTCTGGATACCTCTTTCTATTTAGTTTTGAGAACCGTGCTGTGCACGGTAGCATCACTAAATTCACCCTCTGGGGACCTCATTTTGCAGATGACAGTCTGCTTATTTTCTGGTTTTCTCTCAAACAAGACCGAGTTGGTTAAATTCCTATTTGCTTTATGGGGTGTGGGGGGGGGGTGGGGAATTGTTGAGTAAAATTTTCATTATTCGACCTCATTGTGCACAGCCTTTCCCCTTCATCTGGATCAGGAACCTGGATACCCGGACCTCATGAAGTACTTGGAAAGCTTGAAGGATGAAGTCAAATAAGTTACCAGAACGGCAAAGGAAAGCACTGAAAGATCGGAAGCATTAATTGCAGAGCTCAACATCCAGAATACTCCTATGGCAGCCAGGACTAGACCCTACCACCCAAGTCAGTCCTCTAACATCGACAGCCCAACAACACAAACAACCACTACTGTATCACCATCACAGCCTCTTCCACTAAAAAAGAAGAAAAGACATAAGCGTCGCTAAACAGTCAAAGAGGGTCGAAAGGGCTTGCCCCACACCATCGAGGGGCGCGGTGGCTCAGTAGGTAGAGGTGCAGGATGCAAGCCGAGAGGCCCTCGGTTCGAATCCCACCTGCAGCAACCGTTGCGTTGTGTCTTTGGGCTAGACACTTCACCCCCATTGCCCATGTGGGGGCACGGTGGCGCAGTGCACTAAGGCGTACTGCACGTCGATGGTGCACATGTCTTCAACCAATCTAATCCTGCTTGTGTGGAGTTGGTATGTTGGAGAGCTGACATAGTTCGCCGTGCTCGGAGGTTCTCTCCGGGTACTCCGGCTTCCTCCACCCGTAAAACTGTCATGGTCATGATCAGCCATTGTGCAGAAATTTGTGACCTTAAACACCAATAAATAAATAAATTTGACGCGCGAAACCATTTCATCTACCAAAATCAACGGTTATATCACATATACTGCTTCAAATGACTAAATTGTATATTTGTACATATATTTAAATCTTCTAAACGACCCTCACATACTTATTTCCTTGACCTCGGTATCCCTCGATGTTTAGTAGGACCCGTCACGTTATCCGGGAAATCTGCAGCACGGAACCAGAAATCACGCATGGCACTATTTGCGTGTTGAACTGAAGACTCAACTCTACTGTGTAAGATTTCGCTAGCACTTCCACACCTAAACTTTTTACAATCCTGATTCTTGAGAACCTTTTTCAAATCAGTGTAGCTCACAATCAGTTCCGGAGGACTCTTTTCTTCAACAGCAAGACCTTCACTCGCTTCAAAGTTCAAACTCGTCTTCATTTTCAGAATCACAAGTATCACTCACAATTCACTAGCTCCTTCAACATCAACTCCCTCTTCACTGCCGTTACCAGAGTCCTTTGGTTCACGCAGAGGAAACTGCATCCTCCGACTGGTGACGACAGTGAAGAGAGAGTTGAAGCCAGGAGGTAGGATTGAGAAAACTAGCGATTCTCAAAATGAAGGCGAGTTGGAATGGGGTTTGGGTTTTCACACTTCACTTAGGAAAAGGACTTTTCCGCATGGAGATGGCAGGTTACCAATAAAATATGTTCACTTTTGGGAGCGCGGTGGCTCAGTAGGTAGAGGTGCAAGCTGAGAGGTCCTCGGTTCTTGGGCAAGACACTTCATCTCCATTGCCCGCATGGGGGCACGATGACGCCGTGTACTAAGGCGTACTGCACGTCGATGATACGCATGTCAACCAATCTAACTCTGCCTGTGCTGCAGTGTGGAGTTACGATGTTGGGGAGCTGGCAGCTGCTCGTCGTTGCTCGGTGGTTCTCTTCGGGTACTCCGGCTTCCTCCACCCGTAAAACTGTCACGGTCATGGTTAGCCATTGTGCATAAATATGTGACCTTAAACATCAAAAAATAAATAAATAATATGTTCACTTTCACGAAAATAAATGCGTCTTGTTAATCTCGTAAATTTATTTGATATTATCCAGGACATGTCCCAGTTCCCGGGTCTGAGTGTAATTTTATTCCCGTCCCCGTTAGCACACTAGAAAGTCGGGAATATATTAAACCCACTCTCCATAAATAAAAATACCTGGCAAATGAAATATATAATCTTTGACAACTGCCGTTAAGTTACCTAAACATCGTTTTTTTTATCTTAATCTGACAAAGTCAAGATAAGCTAATGCCATCACACGTGCGGAAGACTGATAGTCTGTGATTCTGTTCACATTTTCCTTTAGCAAAGGCTACACCCTGTAGTTCTTGTCTGATCGTCACGAAATTTCATTGCAGGTTTGGGATCATGTCTAGATGAGAACGTCCCCTTTTGGTCGCGATCGATCAACTGGTATGGCTGTCGAGCCCAAAACTCGAAAACCATTAGCACAGTCTACAGGTCGTATTTATGAAGGGATTTCATTGTAATTTGGTAGGATGCCTCTGTATAATGTCTAGATGAGACCGTCCCCTTCGGGTCATGATCTGTCAACCGTGATGGCTGCCCAAGCCCGAAACCCAAAAACCTTTTGCACAGTCTGCAGGTCATATTTAATATGGAGGGATTTCATTGTAACTTGGTAGGATGACTCCGTATGATGTCTGGATGAGAACTTCCCCATTTGGTCGCGATCTGTCAACCGTGATGACTGCCCGGCCCGAAAACCTTCAGCACAGTCTACAGGCCATATTTATGGAGGGATTTCATTGTAACTTGGTAGGTTGATTAATATAATGTCTAGACGAGAATGTCCCCTTTTGGACGCGATTGGTCAACTGTGACGGCCACAGGGGCTCGAAAGCCCGAAAACCTTTAGCACAGTCTACAGGTCATATTTATGAAGGGATTTCTTTGTTTCTTGGTAGGATGACTCCAAATAATGTCTAGATGAGAACATCCCCTTTGGTCGCGATCATTCAGCCATGATGGCTGCTCGAGCCCCAAACCCGAAAACCTTTAGCACAGTGTATAGGTCGTATTTATAGAAGGATTTCATTGCAACTTGTTAGGTTGACTCCATATAATGCCTAGATTGATGACATCTCCTTTTGGTCGTGATTGGTCAACTGTGAAGGCTACAGGGACCCGAAACCCGAACACCTTTAGCACAGTTTACAGGTCATATTTATGAAGGGATTTCATTGTAACTTCGTAGGATCAATCCAGATAATGCCCAGATGAGAACGTCCCCTTTTGGTCGCGATCATTCAACCATGATGGCTGCTCGAGCCCAAAACCCAAAAAACTTTAGTACAGACTACAGGTATTTGTGAAGGGATTTCATTGTAACTTGGTAGAATGACTCCGTATAATGTCGAGATGAGGACGTCCTCTTTTAGTTGTAATCGGTCAACTGTGATGGCTACACAGGCCTGAAGCTCGAAAACCTTTAGAACAGTCTACTGGCTACATTTATGAAGGGATTTCATTGTAACTTGATAGGATGACTCGTTTTGGAATAATTTCACCGTAACTTGGTAACTTTTGTTGACATACGTTAACTGTGAAGGCCACATTAACCCACCCTCATTTCTTTAGTACAGTCTACACCTCATATTATTTTTATTAAAAACATAGCATACTGGAAACAGAAATTAACAAATACTCAATTATCACAATTCTTGTTTTATTTCATAATCCTTTCACAAACATTGAACATTATCCGTTTCATCAAACACAACACACAGACAAGTTAAGCTACAGTGTCATTGACACTTTCATTTTCTTTTCAAAGAGGAAAAAATAAAATAAAATAAAACCAAGTGAGCACAAATATTAGCACATTTCAATTTATTCACAAACAACATCAAAGGTTTGAGAGTGAAGGCAACAGTTGGAATAAGTGTGCTTTCAAATCTGTTACACTGCAAAAAAACCACTGCATAAATAAAATTATTTCCAAATGAAACAAAATACTGCATTTTGATTGGCTGTGAGGCACGGTGTAACTTGCAATCCACAGTAGCTTTTTTTACACCGTGGTTAACCACGGTGTAAAAACAATAATACACAATAGCAGGGGTACATGGCTAAAAAGTACCCATTTTTAATTATTAATCCATACCTTCTGCTCGGTTATGTTGGAACAAAAATAAAAATTCAGGAAATTTAATATTTACGTGTAATAAAATATTACAGATATGGATGTCATTGGAACTGGAGCCAGTTCCAATCACATCCATATTTGTCTGCTTTTATTTAGAAACTTACAAAGTAAAAACTTTTTGTCAGTTTTTCCACAATTTTGGTTAAAGTATTAAGTACACCAAAATTCTTGGAAATAAATCCGTTATCGTTGTGTTTTCCAGTGTGTATGGGAATTTACACTGGTCTGGGTACTCTGGGAACTCATACACCCTTCGGCTTTGCCTCAGGGTGTATGAGTTTCCAAACCAGTGTAAATTCCCATACACCCTGGAAAGCACAAGGATAACTAATTTTGTTTAACCCACGCATAATTATATTACAGACTGGCCTTCTGACTCTACTAGGTATTGTCTTCCGTCAAGTGTATAGCTAACTGCTGCCAGTATCAGTTACCCCCCCCCCCCCCCCCCCGGGAACCCCAGAAAGTGGAGCAGTGTTTGTTCACTGTGGTAAACAAGTTCTAGCTTACAGGTAAAATAGTGCCCTGTACTCAACGCCTGGGATGGAAGTCCCCTAAAGTGGGCAGCTTATTTAAACGGTTGGCTAAGCATGATTTCATTACCATAGGTGATGAAAGTAACCTTAAACATAAACAAATAAATAGTACCAGTTCTGGTTTGTATAACTACTAACTGATAACTGAGACGAGCCCAAGAATAGTGAGAGCAATATGCACAATAGACCATCTGCTGGTATGGCTCGTTGATGTGGATGACGATTTGGTCACAACGGTGGGAACATTTGCTCCTTTGAGCAATTGCTCGTACGATTCTTCGACTCATCGCAGTATAGAAGTGTGCAGGCAGTTGAAATACGGGCCGATGCAAGTGGGGTGCTGAGAAGTATCGATCATGCTTTCATCCAGCGAGCTCACGAGCAACAAGACCAATTGATCCAAGAAATAAGTACTGTTGAGTCTCTTGAGACTGCTGTGGAAATCGGAAGCTCATAAAGCATAGTAGTGCGCTTTCGGTGGTCGTTTTAGTGAAAGGAACTGAAAAACTGTCATTTTGGCATAAGTTTTCCCTATTCCCAACCCCAAATTTCCCAACCTCTGTCCTCACTCGAACAAAAATTTAATTCACCATTGGTGTCCGGCACTGGGTCCTCACAAGACCTCTGAAAACTGTTTTTCTGAGGCCTTATGATGACCTTTCAGGACACGAATTTTGAATTATATTTAAATTGTTTACCTGACGAAGCTCGGAAAGTGTCTGAAGTTCAAGGCAAACGACAAGTTCTTCAAAGTGTAAGAACACTTTAATGGAGACTGTAGAGGCTGGGGTTAACTTGATTCCACTGACTTATTGTTATAAAACCTACAGTACACTTGCAGCTGCTTAAGTATCGGTCTCAATGTTCTGTGTTCAATTCGAATGTAAAATGTCTTAGTCTTTGTATGTTTCTTCTTCTCCAAAACGAATTCTCAACTGGAGCCCCCATGGCGTAAATTTTCCCATGGCATGTGCACCGAACCCTTTCCCAAAGAGGGTATAAGAATCATCGAATTGCTCACTGGCGCAAATGCTACCATTGTTCTTCGACCTGTCTGTGTATTTGTGGATTGAAGATGGTGGTGGTTTATGGACTGAAGTTAGTGGTGGTTTGAGAACTGCTGTGGACTGGTAGGACCCAGCACTAGTAGGAATAACAGATAGTAGGAGTCCATAGGCAAAGACAGTAGATACCCTAATGCTAGTAGCCAGGGCTGGTCTGTCCACAATGTGCTGCATGTCGTGTGGATACGCTGTACGTCGGGTGGGGTGGGGGTGGGGGTGGGGCGTGGTGTTTCAATGGTTAGAGCATTCGACTTTAAACCGAAAAGATAACGGCCCGATCCTCACCAGCGGTAACTACAGTGTGTCCTTGAGTAAGACACTTAACTGGTAGTGTGCTGGAAGCCCATATTTGGGCTTCATTCTCAAGTGCAGGTACTGCCACTTAAAGGCTTCAAATTCAATGGATATGCTTCATATTATCTTTGAAGTGATATTATTTAGTCAGTTAGGATTTGCCTTGTTACAATTTATGGGAGAGTGCCCATTGGCACTCTCCCATAAATTGTAGCAAGGCAAAGACATGTGAACAAATTTTGATTGCCAAAAATAATTCAGCACTCTACCTGTTAATTTCGATTGCCCACGTATGGTACGGTGTCGTTGTGTATTAAAGGCGTACTGCACGTCGATGGTGCACTTGCCTCCTATTTGTGCAGGGTTAGGATGTTGGAGAGCCTAACACTTGGTGGTTCCATCCAGGTACGCTGGCTTCCTCCATCCTTACAACTGTTCGAAACGATGTGACCATGCATGTGAAAGTGTCGTTAAACCCCAATAAAGAATCAAAAAACTTTGTGCACCTGCACATGTGACACCCAAACAACCTGTATTGCACATATACACTGGCACCACATATCTCCATGGTATTGGTCTCACAACATGGTACGACCACTATAAACATCATGACACCCCCAATACGCCATGGTGTGACACCTCCAGGACCCCCACACTAAGTTCCTACAAAAAGGGTAATTTGGGCGTGTGGTATACTACTACCATCCCCGTCAGTCAAATGAGTTAAAATGGACGCATCCAAACGTGTCAATATAAGGAACTCCTGTAATATATTACTTGCAAATCCAAACAACATGTGACCAAAGAGTCCAACCTTCGGTCGCTTCGTCCGGTTCTTCTACTTGACCCATCTTCCAACCCGAAGGGTAGCCTTCAGTTTGGAAGGTGACTGAAGTAGAAGCCCCCGTGGGAACCCCTGGAAGTGAAGCAGTGCTTGTTTACAGTGGTAAACAAGCTCTGTTTCACTGCTAAAATAGGACCCAGTCACTAATGCTTGGGGTGCGAGTCCTCTAAAATAGGCAGCATGGGGTATAAACGATTGACTGACCTTGACTTTATCTCCATGTTGTGGTCATGATTAGCCATTGTGCAGAAGTATGTGACCTTAAACAACAATAAATAAATACTGAAGTAGAAGAAGTGGATAGGAGCAGTGACCGCACCACGGTATACTCGTCTAAGCGAGAGACTATAGTGTGTCATTGTACATTAACCAATACACGATTGTAACTTTTCCTCACGTTGGGATGATCCACGGTAGCCTTGAAAATTTGTGCCCCTCCATTTTTATCGAGCTTTCACCGCCTCTGGTTATAGGCCCTATATGTTACACTGAGCTTATCGATGTTTAGCCTTTTGAACTCTAGTGGTATCTTCCATGCCAGTTCAATGGTAGCAATTATAAGAGTCCATATTCATTATTTGGGGTAGACCAATCAATATTTTCAACGTACAGCCTCGGGGCTGCACGTTGAAAATATTCATTGGTCTACACCACACATTTACCAAACAGCCATCCTATATGATGACATTAAAGATCAAGATAAAGATAAATTTAATTGCAATAAAACATCCAAATGGACAGATTGCATAACAACGATGAACATATACATGTAGAAAAGAAAACATACATATATATGAATTATAATTTAAATACGTGACAAGTAAATCTCAATGCGCAAACGATTATAAAGTACTTAGCAGTAATTGTCGGGTATCAAAGAACTGTCGGATTACGATGCTAACTTTCGATACAATTTCTGAACAATTATTTGATATAATTAGATTCATTTGTTCATCTATATTTAATTCACCAAAGATCGTATGATATCTCTGCGTGGTGTCAAATAATATAGTTCTTAATTCGACATTTGCAGGACACTCCATTAAGAAATGTTTCTCATCTTCAATTTTTTGCATTGAACAAACACAGCACAACCTATTTTCAAGTTCAATGGGAGGTTGATGATGCCGTCCCTTTTCGATAGCAAGGCAATGATTACTTATTCGGAGACGGGTGAATATGGACCTATCATAATGACGTTATGACGTATCATGTTCCTGGCCGGAAAAGCGGCCGCTAGGGTTCAAGGGGTTAGTATCTGCCAGAATCACATATTAACAGAATGACATACAGAGGTGTAACTGAAAAATAAATAATGGCTTTCAACTTAATCGATCTATTTTGTATGCATTTTTCACGTATAACAGGGCAAAGATGTTTTTGTTACTTTCCAAAGTGTTATTTACTGGGATTTCCGGGTTTGATTATAAACGATAACTTCACAAGTGAATTATGCAATCAACAATTGTGCCATGTATCCGTGCGCGCAAATGAAGACGCTTTGCCGTTGATGTAATGGGGACTTCATTGCTTTTTGTTTTTTTAACCCTTTACCTAATATGAAAAGCAGACGACACTTGCAAAAAAAATTCTTGATTAGCTATTATTTTCATTTTTTGTCTCAAAAAACATAGGTTATGTCCCCTCATTGGAACGAGCGCAACGAGCTCGTTCCAATGAGGGATCATAACCTATGTTTTAGAGACAAAAAAATGAAAAAATAATGAAAATTAATTGGCGATTTTTGAGAATAGCGCTGGCCGTAACGTTAGGTAAAGGGTTAAATAATATAATTATTGTTAATAATGAAAAGTAATAAACAGAGTAATCGCTTGACTGGACTGGTTACGTGAAATAATTCATTCGAGGCGAGGGACTATACTGTGAAACACTCGGGTGCATTTGCGCTCTCGTGTTTGTACCTCACCTCTCATGAATTATTTCACGCAACAAGTCCAGTCAAACGATTACTCTCTATATATTTTAGATCAGAATTTCGCATAACATTTTCCCCGATGCTACCACAGAGCCCCATTTGTTGCTCATTTTTCAAAATTGTCTCCGCCAGGGCGACTATGGCCATCATTGATAGCCACTAAGCGTACCAAAATTCCTGGCTGCACGCCTGGAGAGTACTGTTATACTCTTGTGAGTGCAACCAGTACATATTCCTTTAAAAAATGAAAAGAGATGGTCGTTATTAGAGTTTTGAGTTCTGTATCGCTTTCGGTATTTTTAGGGGGTATACCACGGTATCGATTCTGAATTCAGTATCTGACTTGACTGACATTTCGTCCCCTGAGTTCCAATGTGTTCTATGTGCCTACTGGCACATAGAACACATTGGAACTCAGGGGACGATATGCTGATAGAACCAACGAGGAATACACACCAGGAAAATATATAATAAGTTGTTCTTGTATCATTCTACCACAGCGTCACAAATGCCAATGCCAGTGAGCTCAACATGGCATTCGTTTGACAACACAAATCATATCTACAGTAATTTTGTGACTTGTTCCAAACACACCTTAACCTTTAAAGACCTCCCGGCTATTGCGATCTCACTACATGTGCCCTTAGCAAACCATCATTAGGAGGTCCTGCTGACAATAGACCAATCACCTTGGCAATGATTTCTAGTCAAGACTTGGCTGCAAGACTTGACTAGAAATCACTGCTGAGCAGCTGGACATGTATGTACAGGTTGTAGTCTAGTGGAAATTCAGGACAATTACCCAGCTATTCAGGGTTAACAAAACTGAAAAGAAAATCAGTCACTTCTTTCATGAAAATGAACACTTCAACTGCTATCAAAGCTCAATTAGGTCTTACAACTTGTAAATGTAGGAAAATTTGAATATACATGGTTTCGGTATTTAATGATTGGTTTGGTTGAGTTTTTCAGTATCCCTAGGGTATCGGTTCAGTTTTTCGGTAAATTGGCCATCTCCTAGAAAACAAACACCATCAACATCTCCTAGAAAACTAACATCATTTGTGGAAATGTACCAATGTTGAATCCTTGCTCCAATGTTTGTGTGATGTCTTACGTGCTTTTGATGGTCTTCCTGATGGACGTTACAGTTAATATATCGATTCGGTCTTGTTACTTATCATGCACTCTCGTACGAAACGAGATTTGATATTTAGATGTCCCACACACACAGTTAGTCATACAAATGGAGCCACCGGTTCCCAATTTGGGCTGTTGGGCGGCCCAGCATGACCAATGTGGGGGTGCGGTACATGTTGAGTAAATACGAAGTTGGGAAGCCAATGTTCCACATGTATTTTTCACGAAATAATTCCCAAGAGCTCTTTGAGTTTTGAACTGGAACCCAACTGAATAATATTGTAATTACATCATCAAGGCTTGTCTTCGAAGATGAGGAAGATGGGATATTTTATCAGTTGGGACTTGAGCTATCAAGTTCGGGCAAATCAGGTTTTCACTCCTCAAATCAGTCCTCTTCGCGATGGCCCTTATCTTCTCTCTAAAATTGGGATCCAGTATGGCCGATTTGGAGTACGGTACATGCGGAGTAAATTAGAATATGGGAAACAAATGGGTTACAGTTACTGCATGTTTTTGTGCATTAAAAAATTCCGAAGAACTCTTGAAACAGAATCCCAAAGTTTGATGCCTTCGACGATGATGTGGTTGGAATATATTATAAGTTGGGACTTGAGCAGGTTCCCACCGGGTCTTGGATTCAATGAACGGCTTTGAATTTAACTAAAGGTCACCCAAGGCCTTTTAATGCTGGAAAATCCGTCAGGAGGCATTGAAAAGCCCTGAATATTCACGAAATAAAAATGCTTTATCATAACTATATAGTTTTATAAGCTAGAGTTCGTGCAGGCATAGATCTAGCTAGACCTTCCGGTCATTACACCCTCCTCTAGCGCTGAAATTTTGAGTAATTCATGAATTTATTTTGCAAATATCATCTGCTACCCGCAATGGGTAAAGGATTAAGAATGACCCCTTCCAGCTACTGATACAGTATGATGATCATGCAAGTAAACAAGTATGTCAGAAAGTAACTTGCATGCTTTACTCTGTCTCATATAATTGATGTGAGTCAGTGTGACAATGTTTGCCTGTTTTGGAGCAAGTTTGTTCCTTTGTTAGCCCATATAATACAGTAGTTCAAAAGTAACGGTTAATCGATCAATTACTTTTAGGATCGATCAAGATGTTGATCATTGATTAATCGATTAATCAGTTAACTGTTTCAGCTCTTCCTTCCTCCCACTTCCTTTGTAGAAGATTGCGGGAGGTGGTAGTGACCATAGGTCCTTGTTAGGACTAGTGAAGACAGGGACTTGAAAATCCCTGAATTTGGCTTTGGTAGGGCCTTGACAATATTTAAATATTTCGAGAAAGGTCCTTGAATTGCCTTGAATTTTATCATTCTTTGCCTGCAGGAACCCTGTTGAGCCATCACAGTCGGGACAAGTCAGGTTCACACCCTATAAATCGGTCATATTCGTAACGCCCCGATCCCTAAAGTTTGGGTTCACCACCTCTTTGAAAAATACTATACAACTGGAACTTAATTAAGCACCCGCTGAAATGTGTCATGACAGTGAAGTTGCTGTTACCGATTATATATGTTTTAATGACTGCTATGTCTTGCAGAACATCTCATCTCGTGAAACATGTTTCTGGTTGATAGCGTACCCCAAACACATCCCCTTGTATCCCCGCGGGAACCCCGAGAAGTGAAGCAGTGCCTGTTCACTGCGGTAAACAGGCTCTGCTTTACTGTTAAAATATGACCCCGTCACCAATACTTGGGAGGTGCAAATCCTCTCTAAAATGGGCAACATCGCTTATTAACGCTCACCCGTGAGTAGTATGTAATGTGGTTTTCAGGTCATATTTGGATGACCCCTGTGGATGACCCCGGAAGTGACGTCATGTCACGTGACTCAGTGGCGCCATGTTGTATTGTTATGGTAACCCGCGTGGGCGGCCATGTTGTGACATTATCCCCATAGTGATACGTGGTGTTAGTGCGCAGCGCGTGTTGTTAGGGTGATACGAGTTTCCGTTGTCCATTTTGTATAATGGAGGCCGCCATCTTGGTTTCTATGGTAGCTATGTGACCTAAAACCTTCTAATAGGACAGGGGTATGTTCGGAGGGTGTGTTCGATTGAACAGGAGTAATTTCCCGTTTCGTAGAATTACCACAAACAACCCGACAATCCCCCCCCCAAATCCACCCAAATCCACCCAAATCACCGAAATTGACTTTATTTACTACGGATTTTTATTTTATTGGCTTAGCACGTAGTGCTATAGTACAAGGGGGGGGGGGGGGGGGGGGGCTGGGGGTAAGTTCGATTGAACAGGAGTAGTTTTTTCCTGGTTCAGATTTTCCCAGAATCCCTTTTTAGATTATACCATGACGTTTTTTCCCAATAAAAGACACGTCTCTTTGTATGGTTATTACCCAGAATCCTCTGCTTCTACCTGGAACTATATTTTTTATAAATTGCTACGCTCTATTTTTAGTAACATCCTTAACTGACCCCCTAACTAACTGTTAGGGTCTATATTTAGCAATGTCTTTAAATTGCACCCTAACTACATGATTTTAAATAATAAATTAAATGAAGATCAAGATATATCTACACTAACCAATCAGAGCGAAGTTAATCCACCAATCAGATTAATATATTCTCATTTTCTTTCCTGTAGACTTCTGTACTAATTTTCTAACTTTCCCAGCTTTAACCTATAATCCTATAGGAAACAAACACAAACGCCCACCAAGAATGAAAATATCGGTGAAAAAACGTTGCGACGTCGTGACGTTTTCAAAAACGTCCGTCACGTAGAGATAAATTCCGGAGAAGAGTAACGTCACGTCATTCTGTTTCGATCCTTCGAACTGAACACATCGCTAGAGAGTTTTCTATAGCAATTTTGCCTTCGCAAAATTTTTATGAAGATGGAGTCTGATGCTGCTACTGCCGTTACCAGGACTGATGTTTATGCCTGTGACGAGTGTGGGAAGACCTTTACGGACCGTCGGAACCAGAACCGCCATGTGTGTACCAAGCACGGCGAAGAGAAGAAGACCCACGACTACACCAATTGTAACAAGAGTTATGCTTCGAAGCAAAAGCTGGATCAACATCTGAAGAAATGTTTGGAGATCTATACATGCATGGAATGCGGCCAGGAGTTTAACCAAGTACTCCATTTTAACCGTCACAAAAGCGTCGCCCACCGACCAGTTCCTGTACCAGCTAAAAGGAAGACCGATGAACCGAAGAGAGGACCATCCAAACAACCACGTTACTACCCGTTATGACGTGGACCCGATTGATTTTGACAAGAATATGATGTCCGAAGAAGAGACCAATGGAATTTTGAATGTATACGAAGATAACTGGAGTTCTATTAGAACACGCCATATGATGAACAGAAGAGTCCAGAACCAGCATAACTACCGGATCAAGGATTTGAACCTGAAGATGATGACTGATGAACTGATGACTGCCGTATTTCTGCCACAACAGCTAAGATTTAAAATTAATCTTAGTTTTGGTTTTATCCTTAGACACAATGGAACGAATGAACTAAAGTATTACCATCCATCACAAAACAACGCTCCGGTACTCGTATTCTGCCAAAAAGAATTTGAAAATGTCCTAGATGATGTTATGGAAGAAGATATCCTGGAATGGGACAAGTTAAAACGACCAAACCTCAAATGGCTTGTGGAGAGAGTTTCCAACGTCACCTTTTTGTGAATAATCTGAAAGACCATCCAATTGGAATGGTAGAAGATCTTCCCGATTATATTCACCAGAACAAAGCAGTAAATGCTTTGGTGAAAGATAAAGCTAACCAATTTTATTATGATGACAACCTGTGTATCTTTCAAAGTTTAAATCCATGGAGTGATTCCACACCATGCAATTTGAATAATACAACAGATGTCATGTACAACAAGGATACAGAGAAGCCAAAGAATGAATTCCGTGGAGTAACTTTAGCCGAATTATCCGTCTTGGAGAAAAGTTTTGAAGTAAACATCCAAGTATATGAACTTGTCAAGAATGATGATGACCTAACTGTTGCCAAATTAGTCCAGAAATCTCATAGAAAGTTTGAGGATACCATGTATGTGAACGTCTACAAGAACCATTTTAGCTACATCATCGATATAGAACAATACTGTAAATCGTTTGAATGCCGCAAATGCGGCAAATTATGGAAGACCTCTTGGGCAATAAATCGTCACGAGAAGACATGTACAGATGAAGTGAATTACCAGTATGTTGGCCGTGTATACCATCCATCCCAGTCCGTATTTGATCTGTAAGAAGATGAAAGTATAGAAGTGCCTAGAGAGAAGTTTTGTCCATACCGTGCAACCTTTGATTTTGAAAGTTACTTTAATAAGTCCAGTCTACCTGCCGACAGTGATAAACTGATATGGGAAGCAGAACACCGACCATTGATTGTGAGCGTATGTAGTAATGTTCCAGAATACCAAGAACCGAAGTATTTAATTACTAACGGAAATTCTCAAGAACTTGTTGAAGAAATGATGACATACCGCACAGATGTTTCATCTCATTGCCATCAACTTATCATGACCAGACCTATCATGCGTGGACCTTACTTAAACTCAGACAGAAAATTGATGAAACGCCTCAAGCGGAAGCCAGAGCTACTGGAGAAGATACATCCAAGATGCACCCTTTACAGACGTTGGAGAAGAAATTTCAAGACTACCTGCAAGAGATGCCCGTCATCGGATTTTCAGCTCTGGAAAATACAACATGGATGTAGTCAAGCGTGAACTGATGGCATACCTGAAGTTTGCAGTGAAGAAATCTAATGACTACATGTGCGTCTCGACAGAATCTTTCAAGTTTGTTGATATTTGCAACTACCTCTCTCCAGTATTCAGTTTTTGAAAGCATTTGGCTGTTCCGTGACAAAGGGATTTTTACCATATGAATGGATCGACAGCTTGGACAAACGGGATCAAGACCACCTACCAGACCATGAAGCCTTCTACAGTTCCCTCAAGAAAGAAAATATATCCAATGAAGAATACCAGTACTGCCAGCATGTATGGAACGACCTGGGGATGACAACTTTCCGTGATTTTCTGATCTGGTACAATAACCGAGGTGTAAAACCATTCCTTGAAGCAGTTGAGAAGCAGTTTGCTACACCACATCGACATGTTTAAAGATGGTATCAGTGTTCCGGGCCTTACGTTGAAATACCTGTTCCAGACCATGAATGATGACACCCACTTCATGTTATTTAACCAGAAAAAATAAAGACCTGCATCACTTAGTGAAAGATAATATCGTTCGTGGACTTTTAGTTATCTTCAACCAGTTCCACAAGAAAGATGTTACCCGAACCAGAGAAACAAAATATGGTGAAGAAGCAAGACCATGTGGAAGTATTATAGGCTTGGATGCGAATGCATTATATCTATGGTGCCTAGTGCAAGAAATGCCAACGGGTTGGTGTATTAGACAACGTGAAGAAAACCACCAGTCTAAACCAGAACATCCTATGAAGTATGGCCGAACAATGGTTAGAGTTTCTATCGATGAGAGATGACATCCACATCAGACATCAGTTTAACGGAGCTGAAAAAATGATTGGTCGAAAACAGTTGCCTGTTGATGGTTGGTGCAAAGAGACACAGACTTTATACCAGTTCCATGGCTGCCGCTGGCACGGACATACTTTCATGAAAGATAAGAGTGGCCTTCCTGTCCTCCATAATGAAGTCAGAGATAAACCTATGAAAGAACTGCTAAAAGACACCCGTACCAATTTAAAATACATCACGGATTTGGGCTATAGACTCGTTGAAATCTGGGAATGTGAGTGGAGAGAGATGAAGAAGGCCGATGCCACACTCAAAGCCTTCCTGAAAAAGATCTTTTCAGCAAAAATAGATGGTACAATGATAGATGGAGAAGTATTGAAGACAGTGAAGTCCGGTGAACTGTTTGGTTTGGTTGAATGTGATATACATGTACCAGATCACCTGAAAGAGTACTTTGAAGAGATGACACCTATCTTCAAGAATACAGATATCTCCATAGATGATACTGGTGAACACATGAAATCATTTGCTGAGAAGAATAGAATGATGAAGAAACCATGTAGAAGTTTGATCGGAAGCTATGAAAAAATGTTGTTTGCTACCCCCTTGCTGCAGTGGTACCTCCAGCATGGTACTGAAGTTGATCATGTCCACCAGGTTATCCAATATAAACCAAGAAGATGTTTTGAGAAATATGGAGATGACGTCTCTGAAGTTAGAAGACAAGGAGATGTTGACCCTGACAAGTCGATCGTTGCCGACACCATGAAGCTGTTGGGAAATTCTGGATATGGCAAAACCGTGCCACATTCTCTACAACCTCATAGAGAAGCATCGACGTGTGTGCTATTGCAATGATAAAGAAGGCAACAAAGCTGTAAATGACATGTCCTTCAGAGCTTCGAATCCATTAGATGAAACTTTATATGAAGTCGAACTCAACAAGAAGACCATCAAGTTGGATCTGCCTCTCCACATCGGATTCTTTGTTTACCAGTATGCGAAATTCCGGATGCTTCAGTTCTATTATGATGTCATCGATACTTTTATCAACCGCCAAGATTTCGAATATGCTGAAATGGACACCGATTCCTCATATCTATGTACATCGTCACTATCCAAAGATGAATTAGTGAAACCAGAGAAGAGAGTAGAGTTTTACAAAGAGAATCGCAAATGGTTTCCATCTGAGTGTTGTGATTTCCACAGAGATGATTGTGTGGAAACCAAATTAGAAGGCAACAAATGGCTGTCACCTCATGTTGCCAGAAAAGAAAGCGTTTTGGCAGAACTCCAGGCTTGTTCAAGGTAGAATGGCAAAGAACAGGCACTGTTGGACTGTGTAGTAAAACATATTATTGTTTCGGTGCCACCAACAAATTTAGTTTTAAAGGAATCAGCAAACGCCACAATGATTTGACGAAAGACAAATATTCGCAAGTTTTGAAGACTCAACAAAGTGGATCCAGCATCAACCGAAAAAATTACGGATACAAGGTGGTAATTTTTTACATTTTCCATTTTTGAAACCCACCACCCCGGAATGCAAATTTTTGCCAGTCATGTCTTGGACACCCACCCTCCCGCATAGTTTTTCCTCAAAGACAATTGGGGACCCACCCCAATTTATAAAATCTGTTTAATGAAGTAATCAAATTATCCAAATCAAGAAAAAAAAACTTTTCCCAAACATGAAAGGTGCTGCAAACCAACTTGTCCAACATCCCAGTCCTGCTCTTGGGCATCCAAGACATCCCTAGCCAAAGATGGCCCCAAAACAATCTCCCTGCATATAAAGCCACAACGGAAATGCGGCATCAGACCACCATGTAACCACTGGAACCCGTCTCCACCAACTGAATTGCAGATATACATCAATTCAGGTTCCAAGCAACACAATCCTTACCCCGATGTAGAACATGTCTATGCTGTTCAGACACTAGTCGAATCCTACCACCAAGAAGCCCTGCCCAAAATATATTGTTCCCACCTGGATATCTTCAACTGTCCACAAGAAATAGTTGTTTTTCATTTCATTACTTTTTGGTTAAATGTTTAGTTTGTACAGCTGGTCTGCGAGAGACCTAATACTGAAGTTCTTTGACCCATGCCAGGGTGGTTTGTCCGAGATGAATTGCCTCTTATTAATTTTTTATGTTAGTGTCACTAGAATCATATTTACTTTGAAATTATACACGTTTTCCACAATCAAGATTTTTATTCTATCAATCTTTCCAATTATTCCATACATGGAAGCACACTAGACCAATGGCATGAGGCACCCTGAGGCTTACAGAAGAATCAAATAATAGGAGCCACAAAGCACTAATAAGAGGCAGACTGCCTTAGTAGAAATATAAAGGAGTGAAAATCAGGACCAAATAGCTGGGAATCACTTTTTTGTTTTGCAAATTTTTGCCAGACCCAAAACAGGACCCACCCCCTAATGAAGTGTAAAACATGGGGAAAAAATTCTAACATGGAGCCCCAACACATTATCAAAGCTCTATTCTGTTCTAAGTTATGAATCTAAGCACTTGAATTCACTTTGGTTGTAATTGCTTGTCTATAAAATGATATTTGGCAAAAATTGCATGGCACCGGCAAAAACTGCACTTTGGGGCCCCTGTTTAGTCGACCGAAAATATCTAAAAACCGTAATGGATTTTAGGTGGTCTACTCAGTCGTGTTAAGTTGACCAAAAACTTCCTAAAAAACCGTAATTGATTTTAGGTGGTCTACTCAATCGTGTTAGGTTGACCAAAAAATTCCTAAAAACCATAATGGATTTTAGGTGGTCTACTCAATCATGATAGGTTCACCAAAAATTTTTATTCTAAAGTCCAAAATGGCAGTATTTTACTCTAATTAAAAAAAACCTTTATGGCAAGTCCTCATAAAGTCCTTTATGGCAATCTTTTTCTCTAATTAAAAAGTCCTTTATGGCAAGTCCTCATAAAGTCCTCATGGCATTCTCTAATTTCCTAAATGACAAGTCCTCACAAAAGTCCTACATGGCAAGTCTTACAAAGCAATACATAGACATGGATTGAAAGTTTGTTTCTCAATTTTTTTTATTTATTCTAATACAGAGAGTTTTATCATCATCATCATCACCATGTTATAATTTCCTGGTATACTTTAGGTTAAGCCTATTGGAAATAAAGGATTCTTCTTTATTTTCATTCTAAACATTTTAGTTTCATTCCATTTATTTGGAAAAAAAATTGATTCATGGTATCTTTTAGGTTACAAATATTGGAACCAGGTGATACACATTTTAGTTTTTTTGTAACAAACCTTTTTAGTTTCGTTCCATTGATTTTAAAAAAAGTTGATTCATGGTATCTTTGAGGTTACCTCTATTAGAACCAGATAATATACATTTTGTTTCAAACTTTTTAGTTTCATTCCATTTATTTAAAAAAAGTTGATTCATGGTATCTTTTGGTATCTTTTAGGCTACCCCTATTGGAACCGGATGATACACATTTTGTTTTTGTAACAAACCTTTTAGTTTCATTCAAAACATTTTAGTTTCATTTAAAAAAAGTTGATTCCTGGTGTCTTTTATGATACTCCTATTGTATAACCAAAGAAATAAATCATCATCATTATCATTACTAAGAACTTCTCTGTTGTGAACATTTAAAAGAAATGTGAAATGAACAAAAAGTCGGAATTGCTAAGTTGGACATGCTTTTTTTTGTTGTTTTTTTTTTTTTGTTTTTGCTTTTCAAGGGTACGAACTGTAGGGGTGGGAATGCACTCGAGCTATTTGACTTATCTCCATTGGACAGAGGTTTGTGGCTTGACCTGTCCCAAGCCAGTATAAAATGCAGAGGGCCATATCCTACAGTTTAAGGATCAAGATTGCAGTTTGATCGCCAAACTGACCAATCAGATCGAAGTTAATTAACCAGTCATGGGTGACCATTTCAGCGACTGATTCGTGCTCCCGCGTCGTGTCCTTGGGCAAGGCACTTAACCCCGATTGCCTACATGGGGGCACGATGACGCTGTGTACTAAGACGTACTGCACGTCGATGGTGCGCATATCTTCAACAAATCTAACCCTGCCTGTGCCGCGGTGCAGAGTTCAGAGTTACGATGTTGGAGAGCTGACAGTTGCTCGTCGTTGCTCAATGGTTCTCTCCGGGTACTCCGGCTTCCTCCACCCATAAAACTGTCACCGACATGATATGACCTGATATGACCCTGGCTGTTAATGTGTCGTTAAACCATAAAAAAATTAACCAGTCGAATGTGTGTATTCCCATTGTGTTTCTGTTCCATTGACTTCTATGCTAATTTTCTAAATTTCCCAACTTTAACCTATAATCCCATAGGAAACAAACACAAACCCCAACCAACAATAAAAAAAAGTTGATCAAAATTTGATGAACTGGGATGATGTTTTCAAACACGTCCGTCAAATATATATAAGATTAGGCAAAGCATAGACTTGGCATTATTCACGATCGAACCATTGACCAGAGAAGGTGTTTCGAATTGGCACCAAGCAGACTTATGCCACGAAGTTGCCGCTATGAAGGTCATCTCACATACCTTCGCCATTGGGCCAAGGAGAGGCGTTAATATAAGTTGCATAACTTGTTCGCCAATCCTTGTAAAACAAATAAGATTAAATTAATTAAGACTTATGCTAACGTCACCCAGCCCAGTACCAGGGTGAACTGAAGACTCATCTCAGAAGATACTTTGAGGGAAAAGACCAGAAACCTTATCCTACGAAGACTGGTATTGCTCTATCTTCAGAAAAATGGAATGCCTTGAAGTCCCAAATAGAAGAAGTAGAAGCAGCCATCAACACCCAACAAACAGCTTCAACTGAAGACACTAACCCTGCTAAACCTGAAGACACTAAACCTACTAACCATGAAGACTTCACAAAACCAATTCAAGAACCACCTTTGAAGACGAAGAAGAAGAAGAAGAAGAAGAAAGAAGAAGAAGAAGAAGAAGAAGAAGAAGAAGAAGAAGAAGAAGAAGAAGAAGAAGAAGAAGAAGAAGATCACAGTGAGAATAGCCCAACCATGACCATTGATCGTTGTTGAAACTGATACTGAACTCAGGCAAGTTCGCTTGCAACATGAATTTTGCTTGGCATATGCTCATTATGTCGAAGATAATATTGACGGCTGTAGTGAAAGAAAAATGCTATGGATGTGCAGTCGATCACCCAAGTCAGATTCAGCAAAATGTATGCCTTATGATGTCTGAAGAAGTGACGATTATAACATGTTTTAATGAAGCACTTGAAGGAGTTAGCAAGAATGATGTCCATCTACTGCGGCACCATAATACTTCTGGTTTGAATCCACCACCAATACAGAAAGAGTATGAAGATATGTTCGAGAAACCTCCCACAAATGAACAGAGACGCTGTATTATGGATTTGGTGATTGAATTCATGACCTTCAAGAAATCGCTCAGTCTGAAGATGTAAATTGATGTTGTAAATAGATGTTTTGTTTTTATAAAAAAGAAAAAAAAGTATAAAATGAAGAAAAAAAAAGAAAAAAAGGTGGTAATGATGCTTAAGTTATTTGATGTTTATCTTCTTGACAAACATCAAACTAACTTAACCTGTCCCCAGCCAGTAAGTCAGAGGGCCACCAATGCTAAATATTTTTAGATGACGGTCAAATTGACCACCTCCCAAAAGGTATAAAAGGGGAGCAGCACCCACGTTCAGTGGCCATTGTGGCCACCCCCCCCCCCCCAAAAAGGTATAAAAGGGGAGTAGTACACACATTCAACAAGAAAGATGGATCCTCGTTGGAAGCATCCATTCACTTGTTTATTGTGTGGTCCCAAGGGTAGTGGTAAATCATCCTTTGTAAATCGGGTTATTCAAAACATTCAAGATATTATCTCACCTGTTCCAAGTCACATCATTTGGTGCTATAGTGAGTGGCAACCATTATACAATACTTTACCCCAAGTAGAATTCGTAGAGGGTCTCCCTCAAGAATTAAAATCTGATATTTTAGTCATATTGGATTATCTGATGCTCGATGCAGATGTTAGAGTGTCTAGATTATTTACTAAAGGTAGTCATCACTGTAAGATTAGTGTGATGTACATTCTTCAGAATTTATTAGACAAAAATAAAGTCCATAGGACTGTAGCTCTCAATAGTCATTACATGATCTTGTTTGAAAATCCTAGAGATCGTTTTCAGATCCCACACATGCAGTGCAGATGTATCCTGGTCATTCCAGGTTTCTGAGAGACGTTTTTGAAGATGCCACTTCGACCCCATATGGTTACCTTTTAATCGATCTCTAACAAGATACTCCTGAACACATGAGATTAAGAAGTCAAATGTTTCCAGGGGAAACCCAGTACGTGTACCTCCGAAAAGTATAAAAGGGGAGCAACAAGTCTGCCTCAAGTCAGAAGTATGTCTGACCATTCAAGCACAACATCGCTCTTCTCAGGCTTCTTATTAAATCGAAACCCAACACGTCAAATCCATGCTAAAACATGCAGACAAAGAATTGATTACCTGTTTGTGTGACTGTGCCACGAATATACTGAAGGGGGCAGTACCTCTTACCAAAGCTCAGATAACCAAACTCGTTCGTCAGAAACAACTAGTGAGGGACGTGGCAAATAAAGGTACCTCTGACAAATGGAAGAGACAAATCTTGCTGAAAGGGGTATCTTGGGTGCATTACTTCCTCCTGTATTACAGGATGCTGTTAAAGGTATTTTTGGATGATGGAATATGCAAAGAAGATGGCTTTGGTAGAACCAAGGTTATTGGAACGTCTACAAGAGACTCCAAGACAACCGGATGAACTGGCTGTTTCATCATTGGATAGAGAAATGAGATATATTTGACTCAATATAATCAAATTTTACAAAGGTACTTGACATTTCAACAAAACGTAGTGGCTCCTCAATCCAAGTCGAACTTCAGAAAGCTATTAAAAACGAAGACATTCTCGATTCTGTACCTATGACTATGAAGAGAAAGGGAAAGTTGTTTTTGAATCGTATTAGACGGGGCCCAAATATATTTTGGAATGAGAAGGGTGAATTAGTCTACAAAGATCAAACAGTGGTAGGGTCGAATGTAACAGATCTTCTAAACGATTTACTTAGAAGACAGAAATATATCCAACCAAAGGGATGGGAAGTGTTGGCCGAAGCCCTGCGAGATAGTAACATACCCCAATAATTGATTGGTCATAAAGAACGTTGGGATTTTATGAAACAGGCACCGATAAAGTCGGAACCTAAACAACGAAAGAAAACAGAATCGCCAAAGTGGACCGAAGAAGGGTATAAATAGAGTTGACACTTGAACAAGGCAGTCATGAAAGCATTGTACTATGATTCTGAAGCGCCTGGAAGTGTTGGTGGTGTACACTGCAAAAAATATAGATTCTTTTTAGAACCAAAACTGGTTCTAATCTTGTCCCTGAGATGGAATGAGTTCTGTTTAAACAGTATTTATTTCAAATCAAATAAATTTATAAAGATTAACATTAAATATTAACAGAATTAAACATAAATTGAGGGGTTTTCAGCCCTAAGTTTAGAGCTTAAACAAGGTTATCTCAAATCATTATTAAGCAAAGGAGATATGAACAGTTGGCATATCGAACCAGTTTTGGTTCTGTATAGAAATAATATACCAGGTATTTATATTCGCTTTGTTTCAAAATGTTTGGCGACTGCATTGAAAAAGCTCCAAGTTTACTGCTGAATCTACTTCAGTTCATGTATTATTCTGTTAAAATTGAATGCTAACCTATTTATTTGATTTGAAATAAATACTGTTTAAACTAAACTAGTTCCATTTCAGGGACACGATAGAACTAGTTTTGGTTTTGAAAAGAACCTTTATTTTTTGCAGTGTAGACGCTCTTCGTAGAGCGTCCAAGAAAAAAATTAAACAAGTTGTGAAATGGTTAGAGTCTCATGACACATACTCTCTTCACAAAACTGTTTGTCGTACTTTTCCTAGAAGGAAAGTGATAGTTAGTGGTATCGATGCACAATGGCAAGCTGATTTGGTAGATGTAGCAAACATAAGTAAATTCAACAAGAACACAAGATTTTTGTTGACATGTATAGATGTCTTTAGTATATATGCTTGGGTCAACCCCTCAAAAACAAGCTTGGTGATTCCATAGTAAAATCTTCTACTAAAAGTTTCAAACAAGGTCGTAAACCAGAAAAATTACAAACTGATCAAGGCAAAGAATTTCTAAACAGAAAATTTCAGAATTTTCTCAAAGATCACAAATCGAATTTTTCACTACACAAAATGTTCCATAGCAGAAAGATTTAAAAGAACTATGAAACCCAAGATGTGGAAATATTTTACCAAGAACTATACATTATCTTTTCCACTTCAAAACTTGGTGAAATCAAATAATCATTCTCATCATCGTAGTATCGGTATGGCACCCATTGCCGTGAACTTTGAAAATCAAGAAGAGGTTTGCCAGAAACTTTATGGCAAACCCATAAAACACAAGACCGCAAAGTTCAAAGTGGGAGATAGAGTGAGAATCAGTAAAGTTAAGAAAACGTTTGAGAAAGGTTATTTTCCCAATTGAAACGAAGATTTAATCACAGTGGTATCCATCAATAAAGGATATCCAGTCACATACATCTTACAATATGATTATGGGGAAGTACTGAAAGGGGCGTTCTACACTGAAGCGCTTCAGCGAGTTTCACATAAAACTATTTACAAAATCGAACACGTACTCAAGAAACGTGGTCGAGGTAAGAAAAGAGAATTGTTCGTAAGGTGCTTGGGATATTCCGCGTCGTTCAATTCGTTCATCAAGCAGAGTCAGCTCACCTATAAAAGGAAGTGAACTTCTAAGGTTTCTTCAAAATGGAAGAAGGATCGAACGGTTCTTGGTCTCTATTTGGATATTTTTGGTAAAAATTTCACAAACAATCATTTTGTATATCATCATCATTACCAGTGTCATTGATCTCACTCTCGAGAACACAGACAGCAAGTTATGGACTGCTCTCTTGAGTAGTAGCATAAGATATTTGTTTCCTAATCCATCCATCAAGAAAAAGTAATGTTTTATTTGACTCTACCACTTAACAGTTCTATGAACGTGTTTCCCGAAAACACGTTGACTACGTACACCACTCAGTTATCACAACCCGTGAATCTCACTGGGGAATAGGAAGAAGGTCTGGCAGAGATCCAGTATCCAAATGCTTTGTTAAATATTCGTGGGGAAGAAGCTTTCATTACAGTGTTCTGGTCTTCGAAAAAGAATTATCGATTTACTCCCAGGGAAGGTCGTTATTCGGATCCCATTAATGTGATACGGGCTATCAATGGTGTTAATGAATTACTTTTGCCTCGTCACGATAAGGTACATTTTGAATTGAATGAAGTCACTAATAAAATTCGTATCACGGTACGAGATGGGGTCGTGATCACATTGAGCCTTACTCTTCAAAATATTTGGGGATTAAACGAGTGTGTTTTTAAATCAGGAGCTTACAATTCTTCCAGAGTTGCCTATGCCAACCAAGGATTTTATTCACTGTATGTATACTGTGACATGGTTCATGACCAAGTCGTAGGAGATACAAGAATACCACTTCTTCGTATCGCACCCGGACATGGAAAATATGGGAATATCACCTCCAAAACTTTTGAGAATTTGCATTATGTACCAATGGAATGAAAAAGATTCAGTACCGTCCAGGTGTATATAAAGGCCATAGTACCATTCGAGTTCGGAAAAGTGATAGTGACACTTCATTTCAGAAATCGTAGATCTCTTCATTTCACATAAATATGAGATACTGTTGTAAGTCCAAATTATAAGAAGAATATTACACGAAACAAGCTGGGAACGGTCTACCAGCTTTTTCTGGAGCTCAAATACAGAACGGATATGATTTGGGAAGTATATTGGGAGGACTGAAGAAAATGGTGTTACCCTTATTGAAAACTACAGCCAAGACCGTGGGAAGACAGCTCGCGAGAAAAGGAGCGGCCTTTGCCGAAGATGTCATTGAAGGGAAAAATGTAAAAAACGCAGCAACCAAAAGAGTCCGAGGCTGGTGTGGGAGCTTGGAATGAAGTGGTTAGTGGGTCGAAACCACCCGACAGGAAAGGTATAAAAAGGACCGCACCACGCAAAATTCGCAAATCGACAAAACGAAGGAGAACTGTACAGACCCAAGACATTCTCAGTGCATGATGTCTCTCATCAATGAAACATCTTGTCAACAGCGAACTCGACTTGTTTTCCATACCACCAACGCAGACTAGTGTGGAACATATGCAATGGGTAGAACACAGTCCTTTGGCGACCATAGGAAACAGTGGCCCAATAGAATTCCACATTGCAGGATTAAGAGATGATTATTTGAATTTAACACAGACATACTTGTATGTTAAAGCAAAGGTTGTAGATTCCAATGGGGCATCAGTTGCACCCGATGCCAATGTGAGCCCAGTAAATTTATGTATTTAATCAAATCGATATCAGCTTGAATGAAAAACTGGTATCTCCTGCCAACAACACTTATCTCTACAGAGCTTTCATAGAACTTTGTTGAGTTATAGAACAGCTGCCTAGAAGTCACAACTGACTAATGCATTATGGTACAAGGATACAGCGAGACACATGGAAGATTTGACAGATGATAACAAGGGATTTCTTCTTCGAAAGAAATTTGTAGAGAAAAGTAAAATCGTGGACATGACTGGGAGATTACATTTGAACATGTTTTTCCAAACTCGTTACTGTGCTGAATGGAGTTAATATTCATGTTAAAATGAACAGAGCCAAAGATGCTTTCGCATTGATGGCTGATGCCAATACATACAAGATCAAAATTCTAGATGTATCCATGTTTGTACGCAAAGAGAGACTCCAAGCATTAGTGAGGTTGGCTCACGAGAAAGCACTAACAAACGCAAAGGCAAAATATTCTATCGACCGTGTGGAAACCAATGTGTTTTCAGTGCTGAAACGAAATCTGAGCATTACAGAAGAAAATTTATTTTTAGGCCAACTACCTAAACGCATCGTGGTGGGATGTGTAGACAGGATGCTTTCAATGGAAACTTTTCAAAGAATCCATATAATTTCAAGAACTACAAAATCAATTACTTGGCTTTGTACATGGATAGGCAGCAGATTCCAGACAAACCATTACAACCTCGATTCGAACAACAAGAAGTGGCGAGATGTTATGCGACCCTGTTCCAAGGGTGTATGAGAATGAAAGAAACCATATCAGCCGAGAAGAGTACATAAATGAATATACCCTATTCGTATTCGACCTGACTCCAGACCTATCACATGGACAACACTTCGATCTAGTGAAGAGAGGAACCTTGAGACTAGAAGTCCATTTCGAAAACCCATTACCAACCACAATCAACGTACTGGTGTATGCAGAATTCCAGAATATCATAAAAGTGGATAAGAATAGACAAGTAATCTTCGATTACTCAACATGAACACGTTGCAGTTGAAAATGCGCTTCGATCAGATAGTTGTTTGAAGAGAATATGTTTAGGTGTATTTGCAAGAAACAGATTACCAAGAAAATTACCAGATCACAGACCAGTGGCTTTGATAGCCAACACGGATCCAGACCACAGAAAAGGAGAATATTGGGTGGCTCTCTTTGTGAGTCACCACAACGCATAGTACTTTGATTCCTATGGATTACCACCACAACACAGACCATTCGAGAATTTCCTGAAGAAGAATTCAGATATTGGAAGTATAATACAAAACGCCTTCAAGGACCCTTACCAGTGTGTGGACAATACTGCCTGTTTTACTTGAAACATCGCTGTCGCAGTGTACTGATGGAAACCATATCCAACATTGTTTACGACCAATCTAATGGATAATGATGTGTTGGTTCATGACGTCATAGAAGAAACCAGCCACTAGATGTCGCTGTATTGAATAAAAACTATAAAAAAGGTGCACTTGGTGTTCAACTCATTTGTGTTTCGACAGCCAAAGAAGAAGAATGTCTTCAGATGTGACCATCTTCAAACCTAACAACGATTTACATATTCACCTGTTCAAAAACGACGACGATTCCAGTTTACCACAAGAGATTGGGAACAAGTGACCAAAGCAGCGGATATTGCAAACAAGAGAAGCCTTGAAATAGGAGAGTACAAACCAAAGAGAAAAAGAAATCTAAAGAAGAATGAAGATAAAAAGGATTGAAAAATGTTCTCTATTCCATGTTTGACCAGGATGGCACTGAATGATTATCAATCACAAAACCAAGAAACAAGAAATCCAAGAGACTTTGTAGAGAGAATGGGCGTTTCAGTCGAAACGTATTTTCGTGATGTTCCACCACCAGTACTGGAACAGATATTATGTGGAGAAGAGAAAATAAGAAAGACACCAGAACAAAGACCACCAAAACACATCAAGTATGAATTGGAGGAAACTCGTCTCAAGACACATCAATTCATGTTACCAAGTGAAAGTGTGAAAACCCCAAATGAAATGACAAAAGCTGGATTCTTTAACTTGGGGACAGGAGACAGAACTTAATGTTTTCATTGTGGTATTATTGTTCGTTTCTGGGAAACAGAAGATGATATTATAGAAGAACACAAGAAATATTCTCCAGACTGTTATTACATTCATAATTTACCACCTGAATTCATGGATGTTAAAAAAGTTCAAGAAGAAGAAATGGCCACCAAATAAGAAATGGACACATCATTTCAAGAAGAAGATTCACGGAGGACAAAATGTAGTGAGTGTTTATTAGGTGAAGCCAACGTCGCTCCGCGACCATGTAACCATTTGTGCCCGTGCAAAGACTCTTGTAAACCACCGAGAAGATTCCAATCTGCAGAAAGATTGTTTATGAATATCTGGCAATCTGCATACCATAGAAGTTTCTATAAAAAGTTGTATTTTTGTTGTTGAATAAAATAAATTAAATTGTGAAAATTGTGTTGTTATCAATGGGTTCAGTAGTACCATACCAAAGGTATCCTCAAATTATAAGTTATAAAAGGTATCCTCAAAAGATATCCTCCAACAATACAATACCATCCTCAAATACCGAAATGAGGCTAAGGGGGATGGTAATGTAGACCTCATGTGACCAAAAAGTGATTCTCTTAGCTTAACATATGGGTAGATCCACAGTATGAGTATGTGGAGTGTTTTGGCTCACTTCAATAGTGCGAGCCAGAAATTGAGGTGAGCCAGAAAAGTTGACTTATTTATGCAAAAACCCAAATTTTTCTGATAAAAAATTGATTTTCTTGGAAAATGTTGGGTTTTTCCAAAAATAATTCAATTTTTTCCCGAAAACACAGGGTTTTTCCCAGAAAATGTTTAAAATGTGAACATTTCTGGACCACTTTTGGCAGAATTTGAAAAAAACTGTCTAAAAAATTCCGGTTTTTAGAAACCCGCTTTTTTGATAAATTTAACACTGCTTTTCCCATTTGGTGAATTTTTTTTTCAAATTTTCTTATGAATAAAATTGCACGATTGTGACCGGCGACAGATAAGCAGTGAGATTTCTATTGGGAAAAATTCCCCCAATACAGTGTTTTTTTTTAAAGTCGAGCTGGAAAAAATACGCGATCGAACATCAATTCCCATAGTAAAATCGAGGGGTATGCGGAAATTGAGCCAGTAAAAAAACTCGATCAGAGACATGGATTTCCCTCGGGAAGAGACGAAGGGTTCGATCGATGTGAATTCATAGATCAAGCCAGTAAACTCGAACGTTCGAGATTGAGCGTGCGAGTTCGATTGAAAGCAAAACAAACAAATGTATGTAAGTTGCGAGACGAGTGATGAAAAAAAAAATTGACCATTTAACAAAATAAAAAATAAAAAAAATATATATATAAATATAATAAATATATAAAACAACAATCGAAAAGAAAATAAAAAAGAAGATTACAAAAAATAACTGTTTTTTATTAAAGAAAAATAATAATAATAGTTAAATAAAACAATGTTTCTACACATCGGAGATTCGAAGCGAAGGCACGAGCAGGTTCTCGAATTAATATGGAGTAAGGAGAATATTCAAGCGTCTTCACGAATCTCTATCCTGAAAGGATTAATATCAGGAAAGTGTCTAGACCACCGATATTTGCGGTCAGCGATCAAGTGAGAATCACTTCTTACAAGTCACTCTTCGTGAAAGGTTACACTTCTCGATGGACCGAGGAAATCTTTAAGATCGTTAGAATATTTTACACAGATCCAGTGACTTACAAAATAGAAGCATTAGAGGATGATGAAGGTGACAGCAGAGTAATCATTGGAACATTTTATGAACAAGAATTGCAGAAGACGGCGTTTTGAAAACTGACTCTTCACTTATTTTTTACACATATATAGTAAGGAAAAAAAACTAAATAAATAAAAATAATAATAATAATAATAATAAAAACAATTTAAAATGAAAAAAGGAAACGAATTAACACAAACAAATAAAACATGATGAATTTATTAGATATAACCGAAGGTCTATTAGAGACTAAAGCATTCAAGAATACGAAGTTCACAAGTACGAACCCGTGACTGGAACCAGTCTGAACAATGCCAGTGAGATAATCAATGTCGAGACTCAAGATATCTTGGTTCGTTCCACACATGCTGCCTTCAGTCGTGGGGAAAGTATGTCTCTACAAGATCATAGAATCGAAGAGTAAATTACCGGTGGGATTTAGAATGAGACAGGTCGACACAGCTAGTATTCCATCGTCCACCAATCACTTCGATTGGAGATTGACCATGATGAAATCTGCTTCAAAAAGACTACAATTCATCGTAGTGGCATTTCAGACTGATAGAGATGGGTCTGAAGAAAAAAATCCTTTCCTGTTCGATCATTGACACTTGAAAAACATGCAGCTATTTCTAAACGCCATGAGATATCCAGCCATCAATTATAATGCCTCTTTCGATAACGATTTCTGCAGGCTATACGGCGACGCCGCTGATTTCAGAAATATCGACTGGATGAATTGATGGGTAATTCTAACATCACTCTCAACGAATACAAACCGATGTATCCCCTGTTCATATTTGACATTAGTAAACAGACCGAGCGACTCAAAAGTAGCATCTTAGACATTCAGATCAAGATGCAATTTGATAGGAACTTGCCGAAAAGAACTGAGGCTTTCCCATCAGTCCTGTCGGATAGAGAGTTAGAATTCGAATCAGACAGACAGACAAAAAATGTCCATCGTTTGATGAAAAAAATAATAATAATTCAAAAAAAATTAAAATACCAAAAAAAAAAAGAAATGAATAAAATAATTCAAAAAAAAATATAGAACTGGATTTTGAGAAATTGAATATTCAGTCTCTTACAATCCAATTTTATGTATATATTTTTTTCATTTTTTGTTGTCTCCCCTACATCACAAAAGTGATTATATATATTCAATTTTTTGTTTGTTTTCGTTTTCACTGTTTGTTCAGAGGATCAAGTTCGATCAACAGAGAGATCACGGAAGTGGTGGCTTCGTATAATTGGTTTTTATCTTGAAATTAATCATATGCCCCATCTGCACCTTGAGAGGTGTACTGAAATCGCTAGTGTTCGAGTGTTGATCTTCCTCTTTTCAACGCTGTACCTCTTATTGGTTTCTGCACCGTTCAGCACAAGATTGACGACTGCTCTATTGCTCAAGTCCATGGAAGTCAGACTCATTCGAATGATATCACCTCCCGCCAGCATGGGATATCCTATCAGACCATGCAGCGGTCCGTTACCTCCGTTTCCGAAGGACCATTCGGCTTTTTCTGCTTCTAATGCACCGCTCTCCTCAGCCCAGATGGTAATCAATTGTCTGGCGTATTTTATATTTTCCACGATGGAGATCAGAGTGCAGGCGCCCGAGATGTGTGTGCGATCTGGTAGAGTGCGTGTCCTCCCATGTCCAGTTTGCTTTCCATGATATCACCCTTTCTCCAGACCTTATTTTCATCCAAGTACTGTCTTCTGACTGCGCTGGAAGCAAATTCCGGTTCGTCGTTGAGACCGAATAGATTGTGACCAGCCATGTCGATGCCTTCTCCATGGTTACTCCCGATTTTTTGTTCAGATACAATTCGTCGACTTGAGATTTCAGATAGGATTGAGAATTATGTAGGGCAGAATCAACATAGCCTTTGTTGACTGCTGTCAAGTCTTTGTCTGCATCGTTGATCTGGAACAGATTCAATATCTTGTTGAATCCCGTAGCCAGATCCAGATTCTAGCTCGTCGATGTTATTCTTTCTTAGTTCCAAGTCTATGTATTGTTTGGTTGCTGCATCATTAGGATTCGTGGGAACGGGCAAGTTGGTTATCTTGTAATAATTCGCATTCTATTCCTACTGAATCACTTTAAGAACGTAGCAAATCTCTCAGGTGTTTACTGAATCTCCCGTGAGCATCGTCTGCATATCCTTTAGTGGCGACATCAGTAGAATCTCCAGGATCTGCTACATTCACCACTCGTTTAGATTTCAAGTCAAGATCGTCCGTCATGTCTTTTTTCACGTAATTATCTCTTATGATCTGCCGGAAATTTGCGTCTCCTCTGTCGACGTATTTTTTTAGACGCAGCATCTGACAGATCGATCTGTTCAGGAAGATTCTAGGTTTTCTTATTGTTTAAGTTTAAAGGTTCTTCTCGAGGTTCGTATCTCCGAACGTATAGTTCGTCCAAGTTGGCAATGTCGCCACCACCACCACCACCGCCAGCAACTTCGATAATTTCTGTTTTTTTTCTATAGAACCTTCATTATCATCAGCGCGACAAAATTTATCAACTGTCATGTTTTGTTATTATTATTTATTTTTTTTTTGTTTTTATTTTGATTATAACTTTATTTTTCTTATATTCTTGATTTATATATCAATCTATATCAATTTTTTTCTTTCTCCTCCTTTAATGTAAATCGTTGAGAATATCCTGAAAGTGATCTCCTTCTGACCATCTCTTGAGAATGTAGAGGCACAGGTGACTGCAAAACACTTGATCCGGCCCTTGCACTCATTCAGTATTGCAAATAACTGGCGTTAAATAGTTCCTTACTTCTATCAGCAGTGAGATTCCATAGCTATCGAAATAATAATTTTTGTTCCAATTTGAAAACCACGCTTGAATGCCATTACATCTCTTGATCTCTTCACCGTCGAGGAGATAAATATACAATTTTGGTCTCAATTTAGTAATCTATCTTCCCCCGCTCTCGTCTTTGAGTTTACCTAACACCTTTTTATTGACATCCTTTGGAATCTTAGATGAGTGATTGTCGGGTAGTTACTCGTGTCGAACCATTCATTCAAGTCTGGTGCTATGTCCTCATAGACATCTCTAGTCTCTATCTTGTAAGCCAGACTGTCTGTGTCGGTGAATAAATAGTTTGGTTTTCGAATCGAATTTGGATTTGACATAATCGTAGTGAAACTCATATATCAACTGCTTGCTGATTTTTAAGATGATCGCTCCAAGATAACAGGGTTTGTCGAATTTTAGATGCATCTTTTGCATGTGTACAGCCACTAGATTTTCGTCGAATATGATTCTATGTTGATAATTGGGTTTCGTGATTAATTTTCTAGACCTCTCTTCAGACGAGACGAGTTGAACGTTGGTTCTATTCCTAATGTTTTCCATAGATTTCCTGTACACACAATTGTTCATGAGTTCGAAGAAATCTTTTTCGAAGTCACTCTCAGTCTACATTCTTAAATTCGTGTTGAGATTGATGTATTTTTTCATCCAAGCCTCCTCATCGAAGCGAATGCTTCGATGCACGTCAATTAATCTCATCCCATGGTGGATGTAACATTTCAGATTTTCACAGTAGACCCTGTACTTACGTTTGTGATTTAAATTAGGAATGGGTTTTTCGATTCCGTTCACTTTCATTTGCTCAGGAGCCAGCGGATAGTCATTGTGTAGATCGTGTAACATTTCCGGATAGTCTAGAATACAAGGATATTGTCTCCATCTTTGTTTTTTCCAACGTGTCGACCCATCTGAAATTTCTGATTAGTAAAGAGGATGACTCATGGCCCACCCATACAAATTATTAGCATTCCAATACTGTATGTATTTACTCAGTTTTTCCAAATCTAAAATCTTTTGCCACGTGAGAATTTTTAGATTTAGCATATCCGGTGAAAATCATAGAGACGTCACCCCTCACAGCCTATTCAAACATAAGCAACATGTCGACATCTGTTAATAATTCCAATCGAACTTCGGTCGTCTTCAAAAAGGCATCCCAAGCAAGTCTGGGTGCCGTTAAATACCAAGCCAGATCTAGTTTGTAAAGTCGATGACACACTAATCGAAAATTGTCGAACACATCAGCCAAGAGAAGCACGTCAGTTTTCAGATAGAGGTCGTGATAATCTCTCATGCATTTCATGTCGAATATTCTCCACACCTTTTGTACGAGTTCGTAATCGTCATCAGAAATGTGGGACTGGTATAATTTCGATTAAAAATCTTCTTTAGGAGGTAGAGTGACGTCGTCGAATTTGTCTAGATCACTCATGTAATCGTAAGGGTAGACGCCTTTCCTCAACATGACGTCCACCAATTCTCGTCGATTATCAAAATGTTTACTTTTGATTTTAAATTTCTCTCTATTCAAACTACCGACTAATTTTTCCAGACTGGCTAACATGAATTTATAACTGTAGATGAAACGTAATTCTTTACAGATGAGACTCGTTGTTTCCTCACTCGATCCATCGTCCATCTTTTTAACAACTATCTTTTTCTTGACGACCTTCCATTTAGTCAAGGTAATGTATTTTTCGTCGCTTTGCACGATGCAGCTCAACTCCCCCTCGCTGACACCCTTATTTTTCACAAACAGGTGACTGTCGTAGCCCGAGAGATTGTGAAATATCATCGGATAGAATTCAGCATCTCGAAATCTTAAATTACATTTGTAGTGAGCAGTGCCATGAAACAGACCTGTGTAGTGATCGTGCTCGCTAACTTTTTCATTATTTTTAGACTCACCATTAAATGGTTGTCTACAGATGTGACATTCAGTGGTTTTCTTGTATTCTCGCCGTTGCTTTGGCGTGATGATCATGCCTTTGGATGTTTGAAATTTGTCGTATAATTCTTGAATTTTCGATTCTAACTCTTCCACGAATTTTTTAGCCATCCCTTATAAAAAAGTACCATGGTAAACCATGGTAAATCCCAAAATACCCTGGTAATACCATAGTATTACCAGGGTATTTTGGGATTTACCATGGTTTACCATGGTACTCTTTTATAAGGGATGTCGTCGTCATCTGAACGTTTAATGTAGATGAATCGACCTGACGATTCTCGATCATTGAAAGAATATCTCATGTAATAACAATAGCCTGAAGGTACGTGCTTCTGATGTTTTTCAGCGTAACTTCTACGCTCGTCAGGCTGGCAAGAATTCATTTTCATGGTGAAACATTCCAAATTGGCTTAGACGATGAATGGCGACTCTAATCTTCTGTTGTAGTTGTAAAAGTTCATGTAAGTGTTAGGTTCAGACATTTTGAGGGCAACACTTGGCTTTTCGTTGCAGTATTCCTGATGATGCGTCAACGATTTTTGACAATGGAACGAATTCATGTAGTTGAGACAGAAAAATCTCTCGCTCTTACGTTTAATAGTCTGCTTCGACAGCAATCGACTCATATTTTTTATCCAGCAATAATGTTGATTGTCACTCTCGGAATTTAATAATAAGTTAACAATCTTTTCTCTCTCTTTGTCCGAAGTCAGTCTGAGAGGATAGACTATTTGTTTTTAATTGTCATATCCCAAGATTTAGCTTTTTGAAACGCTCGATGTCTTCCACCCGCATCGGCAAAGGCACTCCCATCCAATCGAGATTTTAAAAGTCTCCACATACTTGGAAACTCTATCAACATTCTTTTCTACGGGATATAAGGCCAATATGATTGCCCATTTGAAACACTCGCTATCATCTTTATTTTTCACATTAATCATGGCATGTTTATTATATACGAAATGAGGCAATTCTATATAGGAAGACGTTCTAAAAGGATCGTGCCTGTCCACGTGAATCTCGAGATTCAATACCTTCTCGAACGTCCAAACACTTCCCTCGAGGTGATAATGAGCCATAGATTCCAACATCTTGCCTTTCATCACTTCGTAAACATCAGATAATTCGTTGTCTCTATAAACACAGTTTCGTTTTTAGAATGGCAATAGTCATCTTCTACCATGCTCTCACCCGTGTTTGCATTGACCCTTTTCATCGGACAATACAAAATCATTTTTATTTTTAAATCCTTATCTAGATGTTCTCGAAATGCATCCAACACTCCACCTTTTGGCCATTCCATGAATGATTCAGGATCGAGATTTGCGAGACTGGGAATCGCACCGAAAGTTTTAAAATATCCTGTAATGGCAATGTCTCGTTCTATCAGAATCAATGATTAAGATTCCTTCAAATCGCATTGAGTCCCTAGTTTTCTATCAGCACTCTCAAGACTTCATCCACCATTTGTTTCCTAACGAATGGTCATCTTGAACTGCATCGCTTTTCATTTTTTTATTATTCTCTTTTCGAAACCTACTGGTCCACTTTTCATTTAACAGTCTTCTTCTTAGTTTCCACAGTCGTTTGTAGATATTGCTTCATCACTGCTGTCTTCTCCTTTCTTTTCACGATTCGAGTTTTTGCCTCTGTCATAGATCTTTCGTCCACTCCCTTTCCATAGAGTAAATGATCGACACATTCCTCTTTTTTTCATGTGTTTAACACATTTCAAACTCAATAACTGACGTACGTTTGCTTGTAATTTCACCAGGTTTTGATCACAGGTCTCCCCACGCACGAGTTCAATCAATTGTCTTTTGGTTCTGTAACAGCTGTAATTTTTAATTCTTAGATTTCTACAGTAATTTTTCAACTCAGATATGATAGATGAATATTACTTTTCCACGTTGGACGTTTTTGTTTTTGGCATTTTTTATGTTAAAACTTCTTATTTAATATATATATTATTTTATATTTTTTTTTTTTTTTAAAAAATTGTTTTGCAAATTTTTTAAACTTCTTATTTTAATAAATATAGATATTAATATATATATAAATATATACTTTAAATCAGAAACACCAATTTTTTTTAGTGAAATTCAATTTTTGTAAACACAAAAAAACATTTAACACAAAAAAAAATAAATTAAGACGATTTAGGTACATCTCATTCACACTAATCGTTTATACGTTCACCTCAAAACAAAAAAGAACATTTGATGACTGAGTCCCATCAGTAAAAAAGCAAAAAAAAAAAAAAAAAATGTGTACCATAGAAAACCAGTACAAATTTGCTTTCCCAATTCATTTCAAACAAAAACAGAGGTAAACAGTCACTCGCCCCAGATTCATATTTTTCACTTCATTCAGTAATGAATGTAGACGTTTTACAACGTAAAGAAAACATCAAAGGACAGAAACACCCAGTTATTTTATTATACAAACATAAACGGTCTAAAATGTGAAAGCAATCACGCTCCATTTATATTTTATTTGAATGAGTGCACATTCCTTGAGATAAAACGAACTGAAATGCATTTTTAATGTTTTTATTCTATTTTATAAAGGACTTCATAATCTCAAATCCGTGACTAAAATATTTCTTTTGAACGCATTCTGTCCACGTTGAAAAACAAAGCGGAATGTCAGATTCACTTTATCAAAAGTTTCTTTCTCCAGGAATCAAATTGAAATCGCGAATCAGTTGTTCAGAAATATTCAGATACATGTTACTTCCATAGAACAATGATAAATCATCTGGATTACAATTTTCTATCTTATCCAACAGGATCATCAACAAAGCGTCGTGATATTTGTACATTAAATCCAGAGCAATTTCGTTCGGTTTTAGAGGTAAGACACTTTTCTCATATTCCTGTGTTAACCCAATAGTCTCCACGTCTGTTAATACAATAGGGTTGTGACATTCTAACCCACAAATTTTAGCAGCAAACTTTGAATACCTTTCGACCCTCTTCAATTTTAATGCAGATTTTTTAGGTGTGGAGGATCTCATGACCGATTATTGTTTTTGTTGTAGTTTTGTTGAAAATCTTTTAATAAAAATATTAAATTTTATGTTTTTTTTAAATGATAGTTATTATTAATTGTAAATATTTTTTTTTCATGTTTGTTTCTTCTTATATATATATGTAAAAAAATAAAATAACAACATTTACAATTTTTTTTTCTTCACTGACAAAAACTAGCATGTAATGGTCGCACCTACAATTTTAATTTTTTTTAAATGGTCAATTTTTTTTCATCACTTGTCTCGCAACTCATAATAATAATAATAATAATAATAATAATAATAATAATAATAATAATAATAATAATAATATATCACATACAGTTTGTTTATTTGTTTTCAATCAGACTCGCACACTCGATCTCGAATGGTCGAGTTTACCTGCTCGATCTATGAATTCACCTCGATCAAACCCATCGTCTCTTCCCGTGGGAAATCAACGTCTCAGATCGAGTTTTTTACTGGCTCAGTTTTTGCATTCACCTCAATCAAACCGTTGTCTTTTACTGTGGGAATTGACGTTTGATTGCGTATTTTTTCTAGCTCCAATTTTAAAAAAAACACTGTTTTTTCGTAATTTTTCCCAATGGAAATTTCAGTGCTAATTTGTTGCCGGTCACAATCGTGCAATTCTATTCATTAGAAAATTTGAAAAAAATTCACCCAATGGGGAAATCAGTGTTAAATTTATAAAAAAAAGTGGGTTTCTAAAACCCGGAATTTTTTAGACATTTTTTCAAATTCCATCGAAAGTGGTGCAGAAATGTTCAAATTTTAAACATTTTCTGAGAAAAACCCAGGGTTTTCGAGGAAAAATTGAATTATTTTTGGAAAAAACCCAACATTTTCCAAGAAAATCAAATTTTTCAACAGAAAAATTTGGGTTTTTTCCAAAATAAGTAAACTTTTCTGGCTCACCTCAATTTCTGGCTCACACGACTGAAGTGGGCTGAAACACTCCACATACCCCTACTATCCTCACTTGTGTACATTGTGGGACTTGAGGTTAGTTTCCTGGCCTTCATGTACACACATGGACCCTACTTTTATAATTTAAGTAATGGTTAAAAAAACCAGAGAATTCTGGGTAATAACAATACAAAGGAACGTGTCTTTTATTGGAAAAAAACGTCATGGTATATTATAAAAAAGGGATTCTAGGAAAATCTGAACCAGAAAAAAACTTTCCTATTCAATCGAACTTACCCTCACGGGCCCCCTCTGTACTATAGCACTACGTGCTAAGCCGATAAAATGGGAAATCCGTAGTAAATAAAGTCAGTTTCGGTGATTTGGATTTTGGTGATTTGGAGGGATTGTCTGGTTGTTTGTGGTAATTCTTCGAAACCGGAAATTACTCCTATTCAATCGAACACACCCTCCGAACATACCCCTGTCCTCTCAGAAGGTTTTAGGTCTCATAGCAACCACGTGCTATCATAGAAACCAAGATGGCGGCCTCCAGTATACAAAATAGACAACGGAAACATGTATCACCCTAACAACACGCGCTGCGCATGCGCACTAACACCACGTATCACTATGGGGATGGCGTCAAAACATGGCCGCACACGCCGGTTACCATAACAACACAACATGGCGCCACTGAGTTACGTGACATGACGTCACTTCCGGGGTCATCCACCGGGGTCATCCAAATATGACCTGAAAACCACATTACATACTGCTCCCGTGGTCTTGAGCTGATACTCATGTTGTGGTTATGATTATCCATTCTGCAAAAATATGTGACTTTAAACACCAATAAATAAATATCATCATCTCGTCCACGTGAAGCATGCTACCCACGAATGTCACAAGAAACACCATCATTTACATGTAATATCCGGGTATAAAACAAGAAAATTTGTCCCTTATTTTGTCAATAAATATTGATATGACAAGGAGGAGACTGTCAGAGACACTAAGATGGCAAATCGTTGGCATGCATGCAACAGGCATTTTATTCAAAGCTATTGGAAAGCAATTTGGCTATAGTCATTCTGTCATCAGCAGATACTGCTTACGTGCCCAGGAACATTAGACCTACTGTTCCTTATGCTGGAGAGTCAGTAATGATCTGGGGATGCCTCTCTAATGATTGTAAACTTGATATGGTGACTGTACGTGGAATCTCAATGGTCATCAGTACAGCCGGACATTCTCAACCCGGTTGTCGTGCCTCATTTTGACAGCCAACCGTTGGCTCCGCGCCCTGTTTTCATGGACAACAATGCTATTACAACACTACCTTGGCCTGTAATGAGCTCCGATTTGAATCCCTTAGAACACATCTGGGACTTTCTTGGACGTCATGTGCAAGCAAGGGATCCGCATGTACAGAATTTGGCCGATTTGGAAGCTGCATCGTATGAGGAGTGGCAGTAGTTGCCTCTGGGCCGTATCAGAAGGCCCACTGGCATCGTTAGGGGGAGGGTTCAGGCTGTCATCCGGGCACGTGGTGCATGCACTCACTACTGACGTCAGATACTGCTTTTGTGTTCAGGAGATCATAAGTTACATTTTTGTCAGTAATTACAGACATTGTTTCATCTTGCTGGAAATGGTCATTCTTAACCCTTAACCCATAGCGGGTAGCAGGCGATACTTGCCCCCCCCCCCCCTCCCCCCCCCAAAAAAAAAAAATTAATGAATTACTAAAATTTTTCAATTTTTGTTCCAAAAACATAGCTTATGACCCCTCATTGGAACGAGCTAAACGCACTCGTTCCAATGAGAGGTCATAAGCTATGTTTTTGAGACAAAAATTGAAAACGTAATAAATTTGAATAGAGATTTTTGTATATAGGCCTAGTCGGTTTTGTTTGTTACGTTGGGTAAATGGTTCATGTTGTAAATCATCAACGGTATGGCATTTATTCAGATATATCTATTTGAACAAGTGATTAATCGGTTAATTAATGTTAATCCACGTGATTAATCGATCAAGAAAATCTCTTAACCGTTTCAGTTCGAAAGAACACCAGTTTTCGATTGCGTTCGACGAGTAACCAATTCGATATAAACAAATCGGTAGTGCCTATTAACGATGAATCAAGGGGAACAACTCTGCTTGGTTCATATCGGCCGAGGTCGGCGTCATATCAGCCGTGTGTTAAGCTCTATCAGTCGAATTTAATAATGCGGAATTCTGGGAAAGAAAAGCATTATCTCATAAATAAACTGTAAATAACGCCGGTCGAATGCTATGCGATACCCGGCTCAAATGGCGGTGTATCTCGTGTTTATACCAATAGAAACTGTGACAGATGGTTTCATTGTATCAGCAAGTTGACGAATGAAAACAAGGGCAACACTGACTGCGTTAACACTGATATAAAGAACAACAGCGATTCTTTGATCGCTTCAGATGGGCCAAGCCTTAAAGTTTATTAACCTTCTATTTTATTTTTAATCTTTACCCAAGTTGTACAACAACAAACGGGATATGGTTCCGCGATTTGCTTGGTGGTTGTTTGTCCCTTCAGTGCAACACTCAAATCACACGTTTCTAGTATGTCAGCCGTTCTACAATCTCTTTATCTCAGAAAACTAGCATTCCAGTAATAAAATCGATTTTAATGCAACTTGTTTCCCACTTCTAACCACAATCTCGGATTGCCTGTGGAAATGGGTCAAGCTGGATACTTCGCCATTTTGTACAAATTCAGATGATACGGTCATCGTTTTCTGAGTTTGCAACCAAAAGACCTCCGTCTGACACACGGAATGTTTTAGTTCCCCAAGTTATAGCTCGAGGCGATAGAATGCCTTTAATGATAATGGTGATTTTAATCAGTTCTCCATACAACCAAGCACCAAATAACGGAAGTAAAGAATACATCAGTGGCCCATTCTGAAAAAAAGAAAAAAATTAATCTTTTAGGCCGAAAAAATAAATGATTTAATTCTCAGGCAATCCCTCATTGAAATTGAACCCCATCATTGGATGTTTTTATTTCCTTGAAGTGTCTTCCAAAATTGTGAGGCTCGAAACTTTTTACATTATTCCAATAAAAGTAAAATCCTCGCCCTCTGATTGGATGAGAACTGGCGTAGTTTCTTTTAAGTTTACGGCTGCAGTGGCAAATGTTACCGTCTGACGTCACAACGCGAAATATTTGAAATGACGTCGCCAGTTTCGTGATTGTTTCATCAACGGAGTGATAAGCAAGCCGCTTCATTTTTCTGGATTTTTCACACGTGTGGCAGCAGGCGGTGTTCAGAATGAAATGTTGTTTAAATTACAAACACATTTATCTGATTTATTGATTATTTATTCACTGCTGTCGTGGGGTACGCGAGAGGTTTATTTACTAAACTTGTGATCGTTAAAAGTTGCGTTGAACAAGGCAACTTTTAACGATCACAAGTTCAGTAAATAAGCCTCTCGTGTTTCACGATGTAGGTTTTGGGCTGTGGGTAGGGTCGTATACGTTATTGTGTGATAAATTGACGGTAACATGGTCTGGGGTTTGCGGCTCGGAGCGTATGTTCAACCTCGACGCTTCGCGTCTCGTTTGAACATAAGCCCCAAGACGCAAACCTCAGAGCAAACTTGCATTTTTATGACAAGCCAATTAGACGCAATTAGTTCACAGATAATCCGCCATGAAAAATGTCTATCAGTATTTCACGTCTCAAGATTTTATTTTAGTTTAAACAATATTTATTCAATAAGTATACTATATGTTACAATATTGAACACCAAGAAAATTAACAGTGTATACAAAGAACATCAAGAATATAACATATACTAACAAAATACCATATTAGTATGTAATGGGGGATCTGACAGAAAGCTAGGAGCTTATGTTGGTCATCTCCCGAGGTCATTCATAAATATACACAAAAAAGGTGGTATAATATAGTAGATGACTCATATATCGCCGTCTGGAACCCATGGCCTGTGGTCGATCACTAGCTTGATCATCAGCCACGTGACAAGCCGGCGCACCGCATCCACGCACACAGTGGGAGCTGCCTATAGGCCCTAAGAATGTAGACCTGGGAGCAAATACCCTAGAGATCATTCAGATTGGATTTGTCTGCATCGTTGTCGACATTAGCAGGTAGATTTTATTTCAGTTCACTGCTCAGTGAATGCGTTTTTACAGTAATTTGCAAGTTTTCTTTTTGCAGGAATAAAAATCTCACCTCCCAGACGTTAATATATAATGGAAAGGACAGTGTCCTTATTACGTGTCACGATGCACACACTGTGGATATAATGAACAGAAAAACTTACAGAATATCTAAAGATGATGGAAACGCCGTTTTCTTATTTCTAAATGGGCTTCAGCAGAGGATAATAGAGTCAAACGTTCAAACTGATTGGGAATTTTTTTTTTTAAAAAGCTATCTTTTGTATTTTTAAACTATTATTCAGAAAAAGTCTTACGATTGTGAAATGATGCGCACAAACAGCAGTGACCCCTCAAAGATGCTATCAAGACACTTTTCAAAACATAGCTTCTCTTCATCACGCAGGTCACTTCCAAACGCACAAATGTTACTTAAAATGAGTTGGAGACAAGACAGATTGACCTGTACTACTTATTCATTTTCGGATCTTTCCTAATTACAGTCGAGAAAAGAATAAGAACAATCCCATCCCAACATATTTCCGCTGCCCACTCTGAGGTTTTGTCTTTCTTGTATTATCGCCAAGCAATGGAAGTCGTCCGTTGACTACATAAGCCGATGTTTTGAACGTAAACTTTATGACAGTCGTGTTACATCAGAAGTTTCGTTTTACAATTACTGCATGCGTTTTGCTGTATCAGTGCAGTCTTTTTCCCCTTTCTTTATTGCCACTACGATGAAACGTCCCGCCCACAACGTACCTGACCGAAACGCCCAATTTCCGAAACGTTACGGCCGAAATATTTCAATGTCGAAATCTTCCGCTCATTTATTTCCTTGAATGTGAAACGCTTTTATTTATTTTCCAATCTGCTGATGACATTGTAAACCTACTGGGAATACTGTTACGTCATTCTCATAAATAATGCACAGGGTTTTTTGTGGGCCATCTCTTAACCGATGGTATGTGTGATACTGACAGATATTCTTAACTCTTTGAACCCTCATTTCCTTGAATGGCATCGCCTTTGTGCACACTTACAGTGAGATGGGACAGTCCAGTATCAATATACAGGGAGGATATAATAATAACTGCGGTCTGCAGCCGTCTGACCGCAGACTGTGGTCATCATAAGTTATCTCGGGCAACATCCAGGGTACATGGAGATTTAATACCTGGATGTCGGTTTTCAACCATGAGGCGCAAGCTGAATGGTTGAAAAGGAGACATCCAGGTATTAAATCTCCATACCCTGTGTATTGCCCGAGATAACGATTTTGTCCCGCCTCCTAACACAGAAATAATGCCGAGATATAAAATATGATCCCACATTAAGACTCAGGAGACGAAGTTTAAACCCCACACTGAGCCTTAGGTTTTGAACCAAACAGCGAAACAAACGTCACAGCAAAACTATAAATAAACCGAGTCCATTTCCGAATCGTTGCTTATAAACCAGGTCACATATGGAGAAGTTTTTCACTTTGGTGAAGTTTTAAAACCGATTCAAATTCAGTATCAAAGTCTTTCTCTGACAAATACTCTCTAAAAAGCCGTGCGGCAGTATTATTTGATTTGACGGCGGATTTAGGCGTGAGTTCAATCCGTTTGCGAACGATATCTCCATCGGAGTGACAAGCGAAGCGAGAGATTGACATTTTGTATTCTGCTCAAGCGATATCGAAGATAAACAGACGAGTTGCTCCCCTTGGTGTTCTCACCCCACAAAGCGCAAAAGTATATTTGCGAACCCGATTCAATCTGTTCAGTTCTCATCGAATACGACAGCCAACAAGTGATTATACTCATAGGGCTGCAACGATGTTTTTTAATTTGTATTAGTATTCACGACAATAAGTTGGATATAACTTAACAGTTCTAATTGGAGTTTCTGCAATCGATGTGACCCAGTCGGGGTCAAAGGTTATTTTTGTCACCTGGATGTTTCTCGAGTGACAAACGGGGAACAACGGCGCGCTGTAATCACCTGCATGTTTGAAGATAGTCGATACCATGACTATTTGTTTCGGTCACGTTGACCAATCAGAAGACTCGATGCATACTGATACAGGGGCAATATTTTATCATCAATGACCCGTATATAGACCTCTTATAATAAGACAAAAATGGAGAGAAATTATGTCTTGAACCGAAAAGTCTTACGAGTTTAAAGGGTTAGTGACAGATTATCAGTAAACTTGTTACTTCAGCTTGGCTTACCATAAAAGTCGAGTTTCCTTTTGTTACTTTTAATAAACGAAACCAGCAGACAGCTCCGAGACTCGCCAAACAAACGAGGCGCCATTAACTGTTTGAGTGTTAGAAGCTACTGTCAGGGCTTTCGGAAAAATGAGGATACCATAGCAAAAGCCAACATTATCCTTGTTCGTGCTTCATATTCATTCAAACGCAAATAATATTTTGTTCGTATGAATTTGTTTTGTGGGCACTCTCCAATAGTTTGAAATAAAAAAAAATACTGAGTGACAAATTGAGACCATCAAAAATAATCTAGCCCTCAGCCAGTTAAATACAGTATATTTGATTTAAACAATATTTATTGAAAAATTGAAAAATGGTTGGTTGTTAGTTGGAACAAATATAATTTATAAAATATACATGAACAATAGAATGTATGGTACGTTTGTATAGTTAACTGTAATAACAGGATTCGATATCAAGCCTAAGGCTTTTGTAAGTCGTCTTCTAAAAGTGTAAAGTTACAACTGAGTAATGTATGGTTTAGAGTGATACAATAGAGTTACATGTATTTTCAAACTGGTTAACCTTTTACCCAACGTAACGGCCAAAACCGGCCAGCGCTATTCTCAAAAATCGCCAATTAATTTTCAAAATATTTTCATTTTTTGTCTCAAAAACATAGGTTGTGACCCCTCGTTGGAACGAGCTCGTCGAGCTCGTTCCAATGAGGGGTCATAATCTATGTTTTTGAGACAAAAAATGAAAAAAATTAGTTATTCAAGAATTTTTTTGCAAGTGTCGTCTGCTTTTCACGTTAGGTAAAGGGTTAATGACGGGTTAACTGTGAACTAGTTGCTTCTAATTAGTTTTTCTTTCGTTGCTTTTAATAAACGAAAACAGACAACTCTGAAACACAAACAAAATCTCAATTTCTGTGCTTAAGTCATTAAAGATATAATTAAATATAAAATATATACACTTTTCATAACAATATTTCATCTAAAACGTAAAACAGGTTGTTGGATATACTTAGTGCTTAGCACACTTTGAGTAGTATATGTTGTCAGTATAAAATAATGCCAAGTTCCCCTGTTGTTACTTTTAATAAACGAAAACAAAATACAGCTCTCGGTGTTGTCTGTTGTTTTCATTTATTAACCCTTTACCTAACGTAACGGCCAAAACCGGCCAGCGCTATTCTCAAAAATCGCCAATTAATTTTCATTATTATTTTCATTCTTTGTCTCAAAAACATAGGTTATGACCCCTCGTCGAGCTCGTTCCAACGAGGGGTCATAACCTATGTTTTTGAGACAAAAAATGAAAAAAATTAGTTATTCAAGAATTTTTTTGGCAAGTGTCGTCTGCTTTTCATGTTAGGTAAAGGGTTAAAAAGATGGAGAAAAAAGATTGAGATTGAAGTAAATGGGGAAAGTGAGGTCAGTTAGAGTATATTTGACTGGAGATTAATAATATTCGCTTTAATTCTCGACTATAAAAGTGCACAATATCCTTAATTTGAAAAGGGATTTAAAACACACAATTCGATTCGACCCGAAATTTAAGATTTGCTGGGCATTACAACGAATGAATGGTGTAAATTTGGTAAAACAGAGTTGGACACATACTAAAGGTTCCATCTCAATAATAAGTATCCAAAGATGCCAGATCTCGAATATTTTCATCACCAGAAAATTTCAAGAAAGAATTGTTAGGCTCGGCATGTAACAAAAAATTGTGGCCTGCGTTAGTTTCTTTTTCTGCAGTTGGTAGATCAATCTGTTGTTTCACTTTAGTAACTGGCGACAGGGTTTTAGATCTTGCTCTCTACAATGGAATACAGTGTTGGAACAGCTTGAAATATTTCAGGAACACCATTTGCACGTACACTGTTTAATTTTTCTTGATAATAATAATAACACTTCGGCCGGCCGCTGATTTGTCGCGGTTCTCGTATGAGAAGGCCTTGGTTACCCATGTTCTACCAACTGCCTCCCTATTCCCGCGCTTCTTCTCTGCTCCCAACACTCGGAGACGAACTGCCTGATGACATCCCTTGCCTCATTCTTCCCAATCTCTTCGATTAGTATATTAACCCTCTCCTTCATTCTACCATCCCACTTCCCCATTATACTCTCCGTGAATCTTGTTCTTTTAGACTGGAATTTTGGGCATTCTATAAGAAAGTGTTCCAGGGTCTCCACCACGTCCAAGTTACACATCTGGCACATTTTTTCACTTTTTTCCCAATTGTTTCCCTCAGCTCCAGGGACCGCGACCTCAGCTTGAACAACAGTGACCCCCCAAAGGTGCCATCAAGGTACTCTTCAAAACCAGGCTTCTCTTTATCACGCAGGCCACCCAAAGATCTCTTTGATTTGACCCCCTCTCGCCAATTACGGTTACAATCCTCCATGGCCCTTTCTCTAACGATCGTTTTGCCCTGGTTTGCCCCAACGTCAAGGTCCGAAATCTCCAATGAGTAGTTTTCTACTAGCTCCCTCACTTGGACCATCCACCCCGTCTTGATATTTGAGTTGAAAGTTATCAGGAACATTACTTTAATCCATCGGCTATCGGGGAGATTTATCAAATAATTAAGATAACCGAGTTTCAATAGGTCTATCCTGTCCTTGATCCTCATCCACCCAAGCTCACCTCTGATCGCTTCTAGCGCTGCGGCATTACTCGAGCCTGTTATCCATCGGCCTGCATCGTTCTGCAGGATTTCCAAGCTCTTAACAACTGTGTGGTTTAGGGGTACAACTTCCGTACCGTATGTTATACTTGGCAGACCCACCATTTCCCAAATAGTTTTCCCCACGAAAACCTTTTTGAAACTGTTTCTCCCTATAAGTTTCATTTGGTTAAGGATTCGCTTCCCCTTCAGAATCAATTTATTTGTGTGGTTTCGGAAGATGCCTCTTCCTGTGATGTTTATATTTACCCCCAGGTGCTCATAGTCACTAGTCTCTCCTACACTAAGGAGTCTACTGCTACCTTCTGGAATGCAGAACTCCCCCACTCTCCACCTTCGAGTGGGGTCCACTTTGCGGCCCACGGGTATAACTTTGCTCTTGCTTTCATTAAGTTCGAGTCTCCATTTGCTCCCATATGTCCCAACAATTCCCAGCATCTTCGCTAGCCCCTCTTCGTTTTCTGACACTAGCACCATATCGTCTGCAAAAAATAGCCCTGGGATCTTCAAGTCACCAACTGCAACCCCCTCGTCGCTATGATGGAATTCATCTCCTAAACCTTTGATGTACAATGCAAAAAGAATTGGCGAAAGGATACACCCCTGGTTTAGGCCTATCTCCGTAGGCACACGTTTTGTTGTAATGTTTCCCAGGCTAAGTTCACTCTGTACATCTTTATATAATGCTTTCATAATCCCAACAAACTCGCCCCCAAGCCCAGAGCTTCCAGCTTGCGCCACATACCCTCCCTCCATACTCTATCATATGCCTTTTTAACATCCAAAAAGGCCATGAACATCTTTTTCTTTTTTGCTTTCGTGGATTCTATCATTTGGGATAGCGTGAAAAGATGGTCAGTGACTCTCTTTCCCTTCCTGAAGCCATTCTGGATTTCTCAAAAAAAACCCTTCTCTTCGATCACCTCCTCTAATCTCCCATGCAGAACTTTACAAAAGACTTTTCCAATGTTGCTGCTGACAGAGATCCCTCGATAGTTATCCAAGACGTCTTTTTTCCCCTTTTTGTGAATAAATGTCACTTTATTTTCCCTCCACTCCTTTGGGACCTCTTTTTCTTGATAAATTGTTTGAATAGTTCTATGGTCGTGTTTGATGTTTTCTTCCATTTCACAGAGAAAAGTGTCCACAGTAATTTTAACATTATTTGGTTGATAGTTTACACTAGTGATTGAAAACTCATCAATTCATCAACACTAATCAGTGTTAACATATTTGCCTTGACAAACACTGTTGGCAAACTAGGGACCAAACACTCTGACCAGCTGTCACTAATTGTTAGAACTGACTTTCACCAAGGTGTAAAACATTGTTACTTCAGGCTGCTGGCAAAGTGGGGACACACCTGTGCAGACACCTATGGCGCAGGTATTGACAACACTTTATTTATATCAATGTATTTTGAATGCTGAACTGGCTAAATGGTAGGTCAGTTTAGTTTTGCAAAGCAACGAAGACACGCAACTCGATTTCGACTGTGAGCAGTCACATATTAATGTATTAATAACCTAAAGTTTTGTTTTCAACACATTTTTACATCATTATTAATAATATTACAATTAATACTTACTACAAAAGTTAATTTTAACACAAATAATCAAGCACCTAATATATCAATCCAATATCTATTTATTTCACGCTAAATCAAGTTCACAGCCACCAGTTTCTGACCAGGATTTTGTCTGTTAATTAACCCACGGGTATTTAGTTTAAACAGTTTTTATTCCCAACAGCAAGTAATGAAGACATAGATACAATTGATACAGATGAGTACCACGTGTATTTGTTTTAGAAATAAAGGTGACGTACGCCTCCCTACCCCACCCTTCCTGTGACCCAACATGGCAAATGCTCATCTCCTCTCCTTTTGCGGAATTCAGCGTCCTGCGAATGTAATGAATTAGGATGGACGGATTTCCATATTTAGAAGGTCATGACCAGGGAACCAATGAATATGAAAATAATATTATTCACTTCGCACAGGGAATCGAGGAAATGTCGATTCTTGCAGACCAAATTCGGGAAATTTACAGGGATGTCACAGCACCGGAATATTCCGAATTTGGACTGCGTAAGGCGCGGATGTCGATCATATCATCGTTTAATCTCACTCATTCTCTCCCTCTCGTGACTTGGAGACTCATACCATATGTTCAACACCGCGAGCTGGAGACTATCAAAGGTACCGATCTCCTTGACAGAATTGCCCCGGGGACGAAGTTTCTCCCACCGTCCCTGGAAATTAGTTAAAATAAAAAACTCTCACCTGAACAATTCTTAGCATTGCGTAATCTCTTAGTATCCAAAAAATCACATGTGCAGTAAAAAACTTGTAGGGGTTCACTCCAAACAGTAAGTAAACTGCCAAACTTCCACATACTCCATTTGGAAAACACTCGCAAAAAGGTTCAAAGATCAATGCTCTAATGGGATTCAGGCTTATTCGATATTGATACCATCTGTAAAATAGAAATATATATTAACCCTTTAAACAACGTAACGACAAAAAAAGGCCAGCGCTATTCTAAAAAATCGCCAATTAATTTTCATTATTTTTTAACTTTTTTTTGTATCAAAAACATAGGTTATGACCCCTCATTTGAACGAGCTCGTCGAGCTCGTTCCAATGAGGGTCAAATACCTATGTTTTTGAGGCAAAAAATTAAACAAATTAGTTATTCAAGAATTCTTTTGGCAAGTGTCGTCTGCTTTTCATGTTAGGTAAAGGGTTAACCCTTCAACATTGGTGGAATCTTCCATATCAGTTCAGTGCCAACAACTGGAAGAGTCCATGTTCATTATTTAAGGGTAGAGCAATTAATATTTTCAACGTGCAGCCTTGGCTTCACGTGGTTTTGCCGTCATGCACGCCGATATTGGGTGCACTCGATTTTAGTAATTTAGAATCACAAACTCTTGGCAACACGCATCCTCAGCAATCTCAATCGACTGAGTGGGACAAAACGAGGACACCATTGTTATTGTTACGAATCGGATCACTGTTTCATTGATGTTAAATAATTCAATTTTATTTTGTCTTGGCCGAAAACTTGTGTGTTCTAAGCGTCACTTGATGAAAGCAAAATGCTAAAAATGTGTGGGAATCTGTTTTTCGTTTCACTGATTTTGGCCTGGCAGAACCTGCACGGAAACGGAACGATCATTTCCTTGACATATGCCTGCGTACAAATGAGATAATCAAAACATTAGGTATTTTTTTCATTATATGCATTGTGATGTTTTAACTGTTACCAAGCCTTTCAACACTGTGCGCATCAGTGATATTTAAAAGATGATTGAAGTGGAAGAAATGGACTGGACAGTGACCACGTCGCGACATGCTCATCTAAACAAGACACTATAGTGTGTCATGGTACATTTACCGATATACGATTGTAACTTCTTCTCCCACTGAACCGAACCATGGTAGCCTTGCAAATTTGTGCCCCTGCACTTTTAAAGAACTTCCGCCGTCTCTGAATGTAAGTTTTCATTCGTGGCCTTGAGCCGCTCGTGAAATCTTATATTTCTTTGCAGTCACACGTGTGAATTCTAGTGCCATGTCAACAATAGTTATCATCTGTATATTTCAAGTGTAGGAGTGCTAAATTCAGTATGGTGCAGGCACCTTATGTTATTCTGAAAAATGGTGAGACAGCTGCTCCGTAAGCTCAATAGAAGTGGACAGCTGCTCCGTAAGCTCAATAGAAGTGGAGATGTCCAAAGTCTATGGTGTGAGAAAATTTGAAACTAAAAATCATCGTCGGAAGCGCCTTTCTCTTGAATGTCAGGCCCCCGACGAGATCGACAAAATGTGTCAAACGTGTGTTTGTAAAGGGAAGGACAATGCAGGGACGTATGGAGAGGGTGAAAACTAAGTAAATATTTTAAACCTGTTGCAGTTTTATGAAATCGTTTTCACTTCTCACTACAGAAATGGTACCATTTAGGTCTTTCATGAATAATTTACCATCGGTTGTCCATGTCTGCAGCACTTTTCCATCCCTTTTAAACATCAATGCCTGATGAAATAGCCTGTACTCAAACTTTGTGAGATCCTTATTCACAACAATCTGTTTCACCTCTGTAGAAAATGATTTAAGACTTTTCTTCGATGAAGAACCCACATTTGTCAATACTGTCTGTGAACTTCACGACAACTTGCCTTGGATTCCTTCCCTTTTGTATACCCACTATGTAAGATCTGTCTCTGAAGAAGTAATGATGGTACAGATTGTCTTACTTGTATCTTACTTATATCCCAAACAATTTGGTCTGAAACCCCACTAATGCGAACACTGTGTCGACGTGTGTACTGTTCGAACTCATCTAATATCAACTCTGGCCCCCCTGTTTCACAGTTTAATCGGGCTTTTTTCTCCCTCGGCACTGTCAATTCAGGGGCCAGGCCGTCTGTCGCCCCATTTACTACTCTCTTCACTGTAGAGTTAATGGGTAACTCTACATCAGCAAATAAAATTGATTCCAGCTGCTGAGTTAAGGCCCTAATAGCAGAATTGGATAATTTTCTTGCCATAGTTTCTGAATCACTTTCAGAAATCCAATCCGAATCCTTTGATTTTTCCCCAATTTTAGACAGTCTTGAACTCCGCTTCGAATCTGCAGGAATTTTGTGTGGATTGGAAAGTTTACATTTGGATTTATATCTTCTCATAACTCATAACATAAAATGACAGTTCACTCCAAAGACAATCTTACTTAATCCAGCTTCCGATCAATTTTAAAAGTCACCTGGAAGTTGTTACCACGAAAACAGGTGATCAGAAACCTGTCTCACATTGACATCAGTCAAAATAAGTCATTACAATTTCATCTAACTCCAAAAGCTCTACAAATAGAAATTCTCGATCGAAAGTGTTGACTTTTAAAACATTTCCAAACCAGCCAACAATGCTCACCCCTATAAATTTAAACTCTACATCACTGCTCTTAACACGACAGACTGCATCAAGGGCGCCATATTGTTTCTTCCATCCCAACTTACATTCCAACTTCTTGTTCAATTATGATTTACCAGGCTCAACACTGGTAATGCTGGGACCGAATCATCCATGGACTATGGCCCTACGAATCACAAAGTTTCCCTCCGAATCGATTCTTGAATCGAATCACGCCTATTGTTCGAAATCGAATCGCACCTCGAATCGGACCAGCAGCGTCTCGAAGATGACCAATGGGGTTGGGGATGCTATAAGCCTGATTTGTTCCGGCTGGCATGCCTTGATGATGTAGTTTAAAAAGTATACTGTAAAGTGGTAGGGACTAGTGATATTGGTGGCATGAGTTCCAATGTTATTTATGCTTATGTAGCGGAAGTTACACTCACTCTTTTATTTCAACATTAATGTACAATTTCCATCTGAACTCTATATTTTGTGAGACGACAAAGAGGACTGACACCAAGCTATATTCATGTGAAGAAGACTCGAGAGGAAACGAATCGGGCAGCCGATTTCGAATCGAAACGAACCGAATTGTGTGATATAAGTCAGGGGTTCTACTACCCTCTTTGGGAAAAGGTCTGTGGTCCATGCAATTAAGGAAATTCCCGCTACGACTGCTCCGATTAGGAATTTGTTTGGAAGAAGAAGCATACAAAGAGTATGAAATGTTACCTTCATATTGAGCTGAGAACATTAATACAGAAGCTACTACATGTTCACAACATGGAGTAAGTTTTTTATCATTCACATGAAATAATGATCAGTCTTTGTAATCTCTATTATAAATTGTTGTATTTGCTATACTTGGACAGTCTACATTCTGTGGCTTAGCTGTTGTGTCTAGGCAAGACTTGGCTGCCTATATAGGCAGCCACGTCTTGCCTAGAGACAACTGACAAGGTTCTTGGGATGTAACTTACAAATGTATCTAAATACTGCCTGTTGAGGCACCCGTTTTCTTGCAGTAAAAAGCGATTAAATTCAAAATAAGGCCTTCAAGAGTAAAAAGAAGAATTACATTTTTATTTGAATGAGGACTGAGATTGGGAAATGTTTGGTTTGTATTGGGAAAAATTATACCAAATTGCCATTGGAAAAGGGTCCCATATTCGATATATACATATTCTGTATACACACAAGTCCAAGTAGCAAATCTAGTCTTGTAAGCAAGAACGCGACCACAAGTAAGAGCGAATCGATATTTAAGACTCCAACTAAGGCGATAATGTCCCGACTGGAAAATTATTGGGGGCGGGGATTATTCTTTCCGCTGGGAAAGGTCCGGGGCCCATGCTATTGGGAAAATTTGCGTCATGGGGGCTTCAAATGTAAATTTGTTTTGGAGGGGAAAAACATAGAAAGACTAAGAAATTTTATAATCGAATCCAACGGAGAACACTAAGACCGATACCAGAGCAACTGCATGTATACTACAAGTAAATGTTGTAGCAAACAGTCACATGCAATCATGTTCATACAGTCTCTTCAGTCTCTATTAAATTATTTTCATACTACTAAAGATCTTGTCATTTGCTTTTGAATTTAAGGACTTCGTTGGGCAAGCAATTAAAATTTAATGTATAATTGGTGTCCTAAACTTGGTGGTCATAAGGCCTCAGAAAACCAAAGGTTTTCTTTGGCCTTATGACCACCAAGTTTAGACTACCAGTTGTGCATTAAATTTTTGTTTGAGTGAGACTGGAAAATTCAGGGTTGAGAATTTGGAAAAATCATGCTCAAATGTCATTGGGAAAGGTTCACACAAACGGCCCTATAGATGCCCAGAATTATCCCTGTTGGATGTATTGTGTGCCCCTCCATAGTTACGCCCTGAGGTGAGGTGCTCTAAATAGTATTTTGATGTTCGAAACTGCTTTCAGTATCCCTTCACGACTCACCATACTTTTAAATCGTATAGCAGCAATTGTAGGAATATCAGCTTGCCTGTCATTGTTGTGGGAATGCCGCGGTCTGTCAGTGGTTTTGTTTTGTATTGCTTGGAAAATAGATGCCAGTGAGAAGTACCTCTGCTGTATAATCTTTATATGAGCTAGTGGAGTGCAAGAGAAGTGATGACGTGTTCGAACATGAATCTCAATATGCAAAACACCAAATAATTATACTTGTTTGTCTGTTCAACCGATCGCAGCATGCGTAAGAATAACGAAATGTGATAGAAATTCCCCAAAGGTCGTACAGTTTGGTCTTTTTCTTCTATGACGAATGCTTTGGGTTAGATAATGGTCAATGTAAATGAAATAGTCCAAACAGACCAAAGGTGAAATTCTTTTGCCAAATGCTTCCAAACTTTTTTACGTTTTACATTTACTGGTAATAGATTACATGTTTTGATAATTTGCACGCTCTCAAACTTTTATGCTCACTGTGTAAAATGTAATGTTTGGGGGAAAACTGCGTTCCTCTTGCCATGTTCATATCCCTTCTGTGGCACGGCACGATAGGATAGTCCACACCGAATCCCCAAATGGAATTTTTAATGTACGCACATGTATTAACACTTTTAACCATGATTCACAGAAGTGTATCGTCAGATTTATGCACACGCCTGCAAATATATCAAACAACGTTGTCCTTGTTCAGGGATTAACGCAACGTTGCACGTAAAATTCACGCTATCCATGCCACTCCCAATAAAACATTACACTTCGATGCCAAATTCCAGTTCAGTTTCTTTGAAAATGTGGGAGTTTATCGGTGACAAACTGGCAAGGATAGAAAGAAATCCATATTCGTGCTTTTTTAATTTAATTTAAACAATATTTATTCATGAAAAGGTATGATGCATACATATAATAAACTACGACATGATTGTCATACAGAGTGCTCAGTACAAAGGTATGCATTAAAGTAATAAGTCAAGAACGAGATTGTTGAAAGGATTCAGCAGTAAGCTTTTAGCTTTTATAAGCCGTCTCCTCTGGATTACTGACGAAGTTTGATAGTAGCTGCAAACACTTAGTAAAATATTGTTTAAACATAGAAGACAGAGAGAATAAGGAGAGCAATAGAGAGAATGAGAGAATGAAAGGAAAAGGGAAACTTAACCCCTTGCCCAACACGTTAGCAGGCGACACTTGAGGAAATTTTTTTTCAATAACTGGAAATTACCAATGACAGTCTCTAGAACACGGATCACGGTCCCTCACCGGAACGAGCTCGTCGAGCTCATTCCAATGGGGGTCATAAGCCATGTTCCCGAGACAAAAATTGAAACTATAAAAGGATTTAGATGGTGATTTTTATGGGTTGCACTGGCGGTACATTGGGCAAGGGGTTAACTGGGAAACAAGGGAACAACCTGAATTCAATGTTCGCTACCAAAGAATATTCAATAAGGCAGCCTCAATAGTGTATCGGTAACGGTGGCCCATTTGTGTGGCAAGCGACACCGGAAGAGCCTAAGGATGCACCGCTACTTATCGAAAGCGTCCACTCAGTATGATATAGTCCTGCACGGCTCTGAAGACAAGAAGGTTTTCGTTATTATTTAGTCGTTCGGATCCAAATAAGAGTGTGGAAAGCTCAAGAGCAAATGGCAACGCATTGATTGTGGAATCACGAGCATCGTTAAAGATTGGGCAGTGCACAAGATAGTACTCAGAGGTTTCGAGATCCCCACACTGGCAACGTGGAGATGTAGATAGATAGTTATCGTATAAGTGGGCGTTGATATTACTGCAATGCAGGCGTAACCTGCAATGATAAATTTGGGCAGCACGAGATTTGGCTCCATAGTAGAAAACTGGTGGTCGAAGGTTCGCACTATTTATAAACGTCTTGAAGTTTATAAGGGAACAATTTTCTCTTACTGAGGGGGGTAATCCACTCCACTGGTCGGCAACTTCCGGGATAAACGAGGACTTAATTGGTGTGACAAAAGGGAACACGATGGTTATTTTCGGATCGGAGATTGTGGCTTTGGGTAATAGATGAAATAATTGGTGGCATCTTTTTGGAGATATATAGAGGTGTTAATTTATGATACATCTTAAAAAATTGGATAAGCTTGTGCTTTCGGCGTCTTTCTTCCAGTGGATCCCATTGGGTTTCTGTGTAGAGAAGGTCTTTACTGCAGCTCACAGTGGCGCCAGTAACTATTCTTGCTGCAGCTACTTGTATTTTCTCCGGGTCCGCAGATTGATTTGCTGAGCAGTTGTCCCAGACAGAGTCAGCGTATTCTAAAAGAGGGCGGACAAATGCGAAGTATATCTTTTCAAGGACTTTCCGGTCAAGTGTAAACTTATGGGCCCTGAGCATGTCAATACGTGTCCAGGCTTTAGCGCACACATGATCGATATGGTCGTTCTATGTACAACCTTTATTCAAAATTACACCCAGATGCTTGTGGCTACTCACCTCAGAAATTTGAGTTCCGCTTAAATATATTGGTGGGTGCACCGGGACATTACTTTTACGAGATATAATCATGGTTTCCGTTTTAAGGGGGTTGAACTCAACGAGCCAAGTTTTAGCCCAGTGTTCAATTGTGGCAAAATCACGGTTGAGTATGAAGGCACCTTGGTCAGGATTCTCAATTATAAGATAAAGGGATGTATCATCTGCAAATAAACGTATACTGCTAAGTAGTTTTTCAGTAATATCGTTGATGTAAATCAGGAATAACAGGGGACCAAGGATCTAACCCTGTGTCTCGAGCTTGTGAATAAGACTAACATGCCAAACTTTATCAAATGCCTTGCTAACATCACAAAAGACAACCCTTACTTCTTTTCCTTCGTCAAGAGCATGACAGAATTCATCATAGAGGTCTGTCAGTTGTAGGACCGTTGAGTCACCTGGGGTAAAACCAGACTGGAACTGACTCAGTATATTGTTATCACATAAAAAAAATGCCATAATCGTTTGAAGACACATTTTTCAAGTATTTTACCAGTACAGCTAAGCAAAGATATTGGGCGATAGTTAGTAACTACATTAGACGGATTCTTTTTCAACACCGGTGTCACATTGGACTTTTTCCATAAAACTGGAAAATAACAGTTATCTAATAACCTATTGAAGAGGGCCGTAAGTGGGTCACACAATGAGTGTCTACATTCTTTTAAAAGCCTGGGACTTATAAGATCAGGACCAGATGCTTTCGATACCTTAGTACTCTTGATTGCTTCGTACACTTCCTTGCCTTCAAGTGTTATCTTGTCAAGCGTTTGAAGGGGAAGCAGGGGTGGATCTGGCAAGGATGCATTAGTGTCGTCCAATGTCGAAATGGAACAGAAGTATTCATTGAACACTTCCGCCTTTTCGGCATTGGTTGAATAGAGTTTGTTAAGGTGACTTATAGCAGGGATTCCGGGGACATTTTTACAGATAAATGTTTTTAATGTTTTCCACCACACCGACGAGGGTGTGTCCGGACAAATTAGCTCTGATTGGACTTTCGATATGTATGTAGATTTGGCTTTCCTAACAGCTGATACGACTTCATTTCGTTTATGCTTATATCTCGCCCAGTCGTGCAGTTGACCAGTGCGCTTTGCTCTACGATATAATCGTGTTCTTTGCCTTATCAATAACCGAATTTGATTATGCATCCATTTAGGCTGGTTAGCCCTAGAGGTTATCAATTTGTTGGGAATAAATTTAGATGCCGTTTCAAGTAATTGATCGGTGAAGGTGGATACTATAGTGTCCGGACACGAATGATCAAGCAATCTTTCCCAGTCTACGTTATTGTAAGCAGTGTTAGACCGTCAAAGTTTCCCTCTGCATACAACCATATGCGTCTCTTAAAGTTTTTAGGCTTTTCTTTCTTGAATTCAATAGCAATATAAATTGGACAATGATAGCAAGTCATGTCAGGTACAAGTGGTTGTAGGGTTTCACATTCAAGTACATGTACAGTATTACTAACAGCAAATAGGTCAATCAGAGTTGCAGATGATTCGGTAAAGCATGTTGGCTCTTCCACAAGCTGTCTAAGATTGAAATAATTACTTAGTTCCTGGAAGCGACCCTTGGGAGAACCATATTGGTTGTCGTTGAAGTCACCAGTAATAATTATGTCTGAAATTAAGGTATCTTTGGCTTTGTCAATAGATCCCGTAATTTTATCCCAACCATCTGAGGGACTATTGGGTGGGCGGTAAAATATTCCTAGCAGCAGCGACTTACCATGGGTCATGAACACTTCAGCCCAGATACACTTAATGTCATTCACCTCAAGATCAGTTCTATGCCGAAAGCACAGCCCGTCCTTTACGTAGAGGGCACCCCCCTCCCCTCGACAAACGGTTAAACCGTACGGGTTCTTGGAAACCATGGATCATAATATCTGATGTGCTTTTTTGTTGGATTGTCGTCTGCAATGGGCATAAAATGTGCATTACTTTTGTATTTGTAGGGAGGTCCAGTAAAACAATAACCCAACAGCCCTACCGGGCGGTGAGATTCAATTATTGCTGATCTTTTTCTGCCAATTCTACGTTTATTGTGTCGTCTGCTCATCTGCTGACATTTTTTTTTGTTCTGTGGAAACTTATGCTAAAATGGTCTAATCCTTTACCCCACAACCAAACAAAGCCAGCACAAAACGGCCATTCAAAGTCTATTACTTTTTAATTTTTTGCCTCAAAAACATAGCTTAGGACCCCTCAGTTTACATGAATTTCTCACCAAATCTAGTCATGACTGCTGATTAGCAGCCATGACTAGATGTAGTGAAAGATTCAAAAAATTCTTAACGGGTAAAGAGATCAACTTCATAGTTATTCAATAATGTATCGCCTGCCATTCAAGTAAAAGATTAACAATACATTGCAATAAATGCTGCAGATTAATATTTCCTCGAAGTATCGTCTGTTAACAGCAGAAATAATCTCAATATATCTTGGGTTTAACATAAGAGAAAAAGTTTAGAAAAAGAGACAGCGCTTGTCTTACTTTAATGAAGTAGCTATTCTCTGTAAAATTTAATTCTCAGTAAATATATTTATTTATTCATTTATTGGGGTTTAACAACTTTTTTGGCAGCCAGGGTCACCTCGTGTCGCACAGTTTTACGGGTGGAGAACGTCGGAGTACCAGGGGATAAGCCCAGGGCAACTGTCAGATTCCTCAACGTACTAACCCTACACAAACAGGGTCAGCATTGGTTGAAGACAAGTGCACCGTCGACGTACAGTACGCCTTAGTACACAGCGCCACCGTGCCCCCACACGCTAAAAACTAAAGTGTTAAAAACTACACTTGAAGTGCTGTATTTAACACTCACTAAGTGCTGAACTAGCACTTTGTTCAAGTGTAGATATCCCAGAACCTGACAAGTGTTACAATAATACCACTTGACAAGTCTAATGTCGCGACACTTAAAAGAAGACAACGCAGATGACGCGGATCAGGCTCGAACTCTCGAGCCTGATCCGCGTCATCTGCGATGTGTCCTTTTAATTATGTACCCACCAAGCGCAAATCAAATTATGGACGATTCTGGAAGAACCACCAATGCTAGACACATGGGAAGTGCCATCCATTCAAGTTTCAGATGTCTGACGATTGTAATGTCTAAGTGCTTAAAGCATTGCACTTTGAGTGTTAAAATCAAACCCTAAAAGTTAGAATGGGTTTAACACCTTGAAAGTGTCAGTTTTAACACTTTAGTTTTTAGTGTGCATGTGGGCAATCGGGATTAAGTGCCTTGTCCAAGGAGTTCGGGGATCGAAACACGGACCTTCCGGTTTGAAGTCCAATGCTCTAACCACTGTGCCACCGCACTGCCCTCTGTAAATATAACTACTTTTGGAAGATGGCGGGGTTTACCAAATATAACTTATGAAAATGATGTGAGTGATCTCTTTGAACGAAACGGTAGTGAGGAACTTGGAGATTCAGTAAAATGATGCGGCTCGATGGATAGCCGATTTTTGTTGCACAAAATTTGGTCATTCTATTCAGTAAATAAATTTGGTCATTCTATTCAGTAAGTAAATTTGGTCATTCTATTCAGTAAATAAATTTGGTCATTCTATTCAGTAAACGTTAATTATCTTCGAGCATATTACCTCAAAAGTCTGCTTTTGTGTTCCCGTAAAGACTTCGAAGAAGTTTCCAGGTTCTGAAAAGCAGGATAGGCACTGAGTTGCAGTTTGTAGCCCCTGAAATGTAAACATTGATCTCTTTGGATACCGAATAAGATGTAACAGAATTTAGAACGTCAATAAGCTGAAACGCCATACAAATATGAGGAGCAGTGTAGGATCCAGGGCTGTGAATTTGGGGGCGCCACATTTAAATAATGCATATTATCGCTCTTGTCGGCGGGATCTAAAGGCCACCCCATGAATTTTGTAAAATGGAAGATCAATGTGGCCCTTCTGTGGTCCTACACATGACCATATTTTTCCAGTCAAAAGACTTCCCCAATTTTGTATCGACGCATACAAATTTTTAAAAAAGACAATGCAATTATGATGGCACAAAGACCAATGCTGGGGCTATACCTACATTAGTTTAAAAGGGTATTACTCGCGTATATTCGTAATTTAGAAATTAAGTAGCTGAAAAAAAAAATTCAAAAGATTTCAACAAAACCATATGATTTCGTTCAAATGTTTTCAGAATTAAAAAAAAAGCCAATAATTAATATAGTAAATTTTAATATCCTGTATGTTGGGTAAATGGTTAAGGATATTTACAAATTACACGTATAACTGACCTAACAACAAACTTCTATAATCGTTTATAAATAGTTTTGAGATATAAGGCAAATCCTCCCAATATAGATAGTTGTCTGTTTATTGTGATTTAAAGACACTTTCAGCAGTCTGGAGTCACACTGTGTGGGACAGGTGGCGAGCAACTGTCAAGACTCTCAAACTCACTAGCTCTGCGCATGCACAGGTAGAAAATGTTGATCAGCTGTTGAGGGTAAGTGCACAATTGATGTGTGGTATGCTTTAGTACACAGCGGCACCGAGCCCCCACACAGAGTCGGGATGAGGTGTTTTTGCCCAACGACACAACGCAGATACAAGACAGTCAGCAAATGCAAAAAACTTTCAAGCCAAGGACCAAATTTTAGCCGGTCTTCCTCCACTTACTTTTCCAAAGTTATGGGACGAAATAGAACTAGTAGTACAGGACTGCATCACAACCCAGTTCATATGCACCATTAGTAATTATTTTTTAGCTTCCTATTCTCTTCATATCATATACAACAATACTGAATGTCCTGTCTGTTGTAAGACAAATATCGAGAGACGAAGAGGGCTTTTTCTCCAATGCTCAGGCAGAGTACAGGGTACGGATTTGTGTTCTGGGGCGATACGAAGGGCACGCTGACCGAATTTGAAGGGCAAAAACTCGAGTTGAAAAGTGTCCCTCAGTCTTAAATGCCCTAGTTTCTGAACATAAAATCACGCACCCTTCAAAGTAGTCAACCTGAAAATTGGACCGAGAAGTTAACTGCACCCCAAAACAACTTATAATCCGGTATGTATGTTTGAACATTGAAGAGGGAAGAAACAAGTAAAAATGAAAAAATATACGAACCATATAGACCCAAATTAGCGGTAACTAACACAAAAGAATAATATATCACGAAAGCTTAGACTTTTTGTAAATATTTGGGTGACAAAAATCCGGACACCATTTTTTGAGCGTTATTCAAAAGAGCGGTGTGATTAGTAAGCATACTTAAAAGCTTTTCTTTCGATGCAAGGAGAAAATTAGTACATTTAGAACATATTTTGATAGCTTTTCAGTATTGCAACTTCGTTATATGTGTCTTTGACACGTACACAGAATATATACCCTGTCATAATGTCATACACCCTGCACATGATGTTATGTACCCTGCCAAAGGCCTGTACACCTAATAGTGACACTCGAATTATGATAATTGTTTGATTTTTCGTTTTTTTTAAATGTTTGTATGCACACGGCCCGTGTCTCTCTTCGTATGAGAGCAACTGCAGGACGTTCGTCGTACTGCAACTAGTACGTACCACACATTCATATAGCTGCCGCCACATTTAAGGATATCGAACTGGGTAATCATGGGAAACTCAGCTAAAACATAGGTGGCAGGCCATCGTTTTTGACTGTGTATAGTGATCTAGTGCTTTAGGTGTTGGGCACCTGATTGTCAGAAGGAGAAGCCGAGGGTTCGATTCCCGGCAGTGGATCAGAAGCCATCATTCTAAATTCCTCTGAAACATGGTTGTGTCCTTCAAAATGTACACACAGGCTAGTCCCAGTCTTTGTCTGATGCCAATCACAGCACTTTCGTCTTAGTGTGATCAACAGGTTTCGAATTTTCATGTAGCTGCCACAAAGAAAGTGAACCGAATTATCATGAGAAATTCAGCTAAAATAAAGATTCCGGTCTTCGTTTTTATGATTGTAGCGGTCTGGTGTTTTTGTGTGGGTATCTGATTACCAAGTGGAGTTCATTTTAGCAAGCAATCATAAACCAACATTTAAGTTTTAAGTTCCTATAAAACTTGATTGTGTCCTTCAAAATATACTCACCCTCCATTTATATTCCCTTATCCTTCTACCCAACGTAGCGGCCAAAACCGGCCAGCACTATTCTCAAAAATCGCCAATCCATTTTCATTATTTTTTGTCTCAAAAACATAGGTTATGACCCCTCGTTGGAACAAGCTCGACGAGCTTGTTCCAACGAGGGGTCATAACCTATGTTTTTGAGACAAAAAATGAAAAAAAATAGTTATTCAAGGATTTTTTGCAAGTGTCGTCTGCTTTTCGTGTTAGATAAAGGGTTATAATAGAGCCACTTACTTGCGTTTTATAGCCTGTCCAAGAACGTGGTCATCTGCTAAATATTTCCCATAGTATGCTAATCCGTTAACGTCCTCCAGCATTGGTTTCTTGATCAGGTAAGAAAGACCCCAAAGGAAACTGAAGGTAGAAGCATGAGCGCACAAGAACGGTTTTGCAGCGGAGGCACCAAAGTACATCTGTGAGGAGAAGAAGCAAGCGTGATGAAGATGACGACTACCATAAAATGATAAGAGACGATTTGTGAAAGACTACGTGTGATGTCAGTATAATAATAACACTTTGGCCGCCCGCTGATTTGTCGCGGTTCTCGTACGAGAAGGCCTTGGTTACCCCTGTACTCCCAACTGCCTCCCTATTCCCACGCTTCTTCTCTCCTCCCAACACTCGGAGACGAACTGCTTGATGACATCCCTTGCCCCATCCTTCCCAATCTCTCCGATTAGCACATTAACCCTCTCATTTGAGTCTCCCACTAACCACATGTCCTTCATTCTCCCATACCACTTCCCCATTATACTCCCAGTGAATCTTATTCTTTTAGACTGGTATTCTGAGCATTCTAGAAGAAAGTGTTCCTGAGTCTCTACCACGTCCAAATTACACAACTGGCACTCTTTTTCACTGTTTTTCCCAATTTTGTCCCTCAGATCCAGGGACCGCGACCTCAGCTTGAACAGTGACACCCTAAAGGTGTAATCAAGGTACTCTTCAAAACTAGACTTCTCTTTATCATGCAGGCCACCCAAAGACCTCTTTGATTTGACCACCTCTCGCCAGTTACGGTTACCATCCTCCATTACCCTTTCTCTGACGATTTTTTTACCCCGGTTTGCCCCAACGTCTAGGTCCGAGATCTCCAATGAGTAGTTTTCTATTAGCTCTCTCACTTGGACCATCCACACTGTCTTAATATTGGAGTTGAAAATTCTCTGGAACATTACTTTACACCATCGGCTGTCGTGGAGATTTACCAAATAATTAAGATAACTGGGTTTCAATAAGTCGATCCTGTCCTTGATCCCCATCCACCATAGCTCACCCCTGATTGCTTCTAGTGCTGCGGCATTACTCGACCCCTTTATCCATCGGCCTGCATCGTTTTGCATGGTTTCCAAGCTCTTTACAGCCGTCTGGTTTAGAGGTACAACTTCCGTACCATATGTTATACTTGGCAGACCCACCTTTTCCCAAATGGTTTTCCCCATGAAAAACTTATTGAAACTGTTTCTCCCTATAAGCTTCATTTGGTTACAGATTCGCCTTCCCTTCAGAATCAATTTATTTGTGTGGTTTCGGTAGATGCCTCTTCCTGTGATGTTTATATTTACCCCAGATACTCGTAGTCACCTGTCTCTCCTACACTAAGAAGTTTGCTGCTACCTTCCGGAATACAGAACTCCCCACTCTTCACTTTCGAGCGAAGTCCACTTTACGGCCCACAGGTATATATAACTTTGCTCTTGCTTTCATTAAGTTCGAGTCTCCCTTTGCTCCTATATTTCCCAACAATTCACAGCATTTTCACAACCCCCTCTTCGCTTTCTGACACTAGCACCATATCGTCTGAAAAAACTAGCCTTTGAATCTTCAAGTCTCCAACTGCTGCCCCCCTCGTCGCTTTGCATGAGTTCATCTCCTAAACCTTTGATGTACAATGCAAAAAGAAATGGCGAAAGGATACACCCCTGTTTTAGGCCTATCTCCATAGACACACGTTTTGTTGTTATGTTACCCAGGCTAAGTTCACTCTGTACATCTTTATATAATGCTTTCAGAATTCCAACAAACTCCCCTCCCAAGCCCAGAGCCTCGAGCTTTCGCCATATATCCCCCCTCCATACTCTATCGTATGCCCAGAAAGGCCATAAACATCTTTTTCTTTTTGGCTTTCGCAGATTCTATCATTTGGGATAGCGTGAAAAGATGGTCAGTGACTCTCCTTCCCTTCCCGATTCCATTCTGAATCTCTCCCCAAAAAACCCTTCTCAACCACCTCCTCTAATCTCCCATACAGGACTTTACAGAAAACGTTTCCAATGTTACAACTGACAGAGATCCCTCGATAATTATCCAAAACGTCTTTTCCCCCCTTTTTGTGAATAAATGTCACTTTGCTTTCTCTTCACTCTTTGTGGACCTCTTGTTTTTCTGTACCTAAATTGAATAGGGCAGTTAGGCTTTCCCAGAGTTCCTCTCCCCTTTTTTATAAACTCGTTAGGAATTTCGTCCACCTTTCCCGCTTTTCCATTCCTCAATTTTGAGATCACCTTTCGCACTTCCACCGTTTTAATTTCGCTGCACACGAAGTTCGATAGATTTTCGTCGACCTGGTTTGGACACTCCGGTGGGTTCCCCATGCCCTATCGCTTATCGTTTGCCTCCATATACCATACATGTTGGCGGAGATAACGTTTTTGACCCATTTGAAGGACAATAGAAACATAGTGGAAACAAATTTGTGGACGCGTTTCTCACGCTCAATAATCAGTTGGACCATACACTGAAGTGCTAGATCTCTTTGTTCATCCCAGTATGAGTTATCTTATGGTATAAGAACAAATGACAAAAGTGGTATACAGTAGCAAGTACGCCCATAATGATGTCATCACTCCACCCAACAACGGAAAAATGCATCTATTCAGCAACGTAAAATATATACTGTCCAGTCAAGAGAAAGAATTCCTGTTTCATCCCAGCCAAGTCACAACCATGTTGGGACTCTTGAAATATCTCGATGACTATTCAACATCTAGAGGACTCGATCAACTATGGGTGAAAGGCACCACACACAAAGCGAGTGTCGACAGCGTAGATGCGAGAGTGAAACAGAAACACATCGTTCAGACCTCAGATCCCAAAATGGGACGTTTTCTTTCAGGATACCTTTGGAACATATTTTCGGATTCGTTGGAGATTCAAACACAACCTCACCCCATTGTGTAAGCGAGATGATAATGCCACTGTGAGAGCTGCCATTGAGGATGCGGGAAGAGTTGAGAAAGATGTTGTGGTTTGTGAACTAGAACCTACAGTTGGCGACTGTTGATGAAGTATTCGGAACGACTGTGTTTCTTAATAATAAGCTTTCGAACCAACAAGGACCGTTTGCGAAAAATTCCGTCCCTATTCGAGCATTTAAATGCGAGAAACGCGCACGTGATGCTCAATGAAACGAGATATCCCGCTATGGATTATAATGCCTTGTTCAAAAAGAACGACGTCTGTAGAAGTATGGTGATGCAGCAGACATCAAATCGAAATATCACCGCATCGACGGATTGATAAGGAATCTGAACATCAATCCCATCGAATATAAGATGCCGTATCCCCTGCATGTGCACGATGTCAGCAAACACAGCGAGAGGCTCAAAAATAGTGTCTAAATCATTCAGAGTCAAGATGCAGTTTGAGAGAAATGCACCCGCCAAAATGGAAGAATTCACTCTAGTCATTTCCGACAAACTGTTATCATTTCAATGGAAATAAAATGTCTGTCATTCGGTAAATAATTTTTTGAAATTCAATAAATAAAAGGGAAACAAATTATATTGAATAAAAAAATTACAAATTATTGAAAAAAAAAAAATTAAAATTCGAGTTGTTTTATTTTTTTTTCACAAAAATTCAAGTTTTTTTTTGTTGTTAAATTCAAAATAATACATTTTCTTGTTCCTTAGTTAAGAGGTTTACACAGATACTCTCTGTGAATTTCTGCGTTCTGCGGGAATTTCTAGATTCAAAACTTCTCCAAATGTTTAATTGCTATTCTAATTATTTTTCTTTCATTTTATCAAACAAATCGGACACTGAAGAACTTACCACAATGGTCTCCTTCTTTGACGCTAAATTAGGCGTTTTTTTCTTTTCACGACCTTACTAGTTTTCACGTTGCTCATTACTATTTCACACTTTGATATCATGTGCACTTTGATGCTCCTCCCTAAATTCTGAGCAAATAAATCCATCATGTGAGATTTTGCCTATTTCATAAAATTGACTGGGAAGATCCTCTTGCGATGTGTGATGTCGAATGATTTTATGGCTCTGGGAATAAAAGCAAATTGGAATTTCTTGATATCCATTAAGCCCTTATGATCTTCCATTGTTTCTATTTTGGAGTTCAGCCATGACCACCTCTAGAATATCCATTACTTTGCAATGCAATTTTTATTCCTTCTTGGATGAGAGAAGAAGCCTGTTCGATTTTCAAATTCCTTCCACTATTAGAGATTTCTTTTCTTCTTCGTAAAACATCTTTTTTCTCGCTCATGACAAATTTCGTTTTGGTTGTTTTTTTCCTTGCCATATTGGTTTTCTCCTGAATTCTTCCCCCCGTAAGCAAAGAATCTTTCATTTGATTTCTATTGAATTTAGAAAAATCTTTTTAACCCATTTTGTTCACTTTACATTGTTTTGGCATTGCTCAAAGTGGGTTTAGACTTCAGACTCAACACTCTCGGAATATTGAGAACTTTAGCACACTTCTTTTAATGCGGGTAATGTAATCTCAGAAATGCATCATATTGTTTTTTATGAATTTCGTTTTTTAATAATTTTTAGAAATTCTTTTTTTTCAAAACCCCATAAAAGTCTTTAACTAGAAAAAACCCTTTAACTACAGCATAAAAAAATTAATAAAAAAGATCCAAAAAATAACAAGACAAAAACTCTTAAAGAATTTTGACAATAGACAATAATTTAGCACTCTGTTGGATAAGAAGTAAATCTGGCTTCTGGATGTTAATTAACCCTTTACCTAACGAATCGCCCGCATCCGTCCGCGTAATATGCAAACTGAGCAGTTGAAAAAATTAAATTTTTCAACATATTTCAACAAAACCATATCATGTCTACCTGACAGTAGAACAGTTCAAAAGGAGACGCTTGGTAGGATTTTGAGATCATCTTAGCGATTCGAAAATTTCGGCGCTACTCGAATCGATCCGAATAATCGAGTCAATTTCGAATCGAATCACATTTTAAAGCTTCGCAGAGCACATGTACTCTCCAATAAACTGGAGCTGAAAAAGCATAGAACACAAAACTCGCTTAACAATATCGTAAATGATAGGGTGTACATCAATACTTTCCTTCTCATTATACAATTATTGACTTTTGTGGTGTAAATATGATGTGATATGGACCTAAAAAACTTATATTGACCGAGGCGTTAGACGGGGTCAATACAAGTGTTTTAGGTTCATATCACATCATATTTATCACTACAAAAATCCATAAGTGTTTTACTATATACACCATCCTCCAAAAAATCTATCTTCTGTTTGTCAATTAAAAGTTCAATTATATCAACCAGAAATACTTTTATTCAACAATAAAATAGATATTATTTGCAGAATAACATAAAAATGAGACGCAAGTCAGGTTGACTGCGCATGCACGTCGCTAGAAATAGAAAGAGAGAGGGGATTTCCAAAAGCTCTATTAAGAAAGTTGATATTCACTGGAAAACCTGTGTACATGGAGTTTTGAGTTCCAGTCACGTGTATCAGATCCAGCCAATAGAAATGTGGTTATTTAGAAAGTATATAATAATATTTGTTGGGGACTCCAGAGATGTTATAGACCCATATACCACTTTATATTTCCATTGGTGGAGTTTCAGTCTAGTCTTTCTCTTTCAAAACATCTGCCAACCAGCAGTTTTGGGGTTGGAAGTTAGTTCACGTAAAGCAAAATACACGAACTGATGGTGGACTTTTCTGGTCAAATGACACAGAATCAATTCATGTTTGCTGATAACATTTTAAAGAAATGCCTGTCTCTTGACAACATTTGCATTCTTTCGTGTTTTTAAACTTGATGTGCGATGTGTAATCTTGCAACATATATGTTGAAAAAGTGCGCGTGTATACTTTGAAGGACACAATTCGCTATAGACGAATGTAGAATGGTTTTGGGGTTTTTTTTGGGCTCTACCAATAAATCTTCCCAATCCATAACGTTTGATCGAGTGAAAGCTGTTACGTTGTGACTAGAGTCACTGCATAACAGCTTTCACTTCATCAGATATGGTGGTTACCTGGCACAAAAAAACTAAACTAATAACACTGTATCAGTTTTTCAATCTCGGCACTTGTTTTTTTTAACAACATAGGGATCTGCGAGTGCTAAAAGTGGTCTTAAACACCAATAAATAAATATTCTCTGTCACACCGCCGTTGAAACAGGTAGGACTATTGTCCAAAGTTTTAGTTTTTCGTGGCTTAGCTTGTTACTATTTACCGCAATCTCTGACAGCAATGACTGCTGCTGGACAACTTGAGCCACATTGACTCACACAATTTCACCTCCATAGCGTCAATCAATAGTGTACCTTCGATTTGGAGAAGTGATATATCTTGAGAAGAGACAGTGTAGGAGGCAGGCGGGGGAAGGTGGTAGATTTGGGGATGTATCTTTACTATATTAAATTGCGCACTGCTATTTCTGTTCTTCATTATATCCAGCGTTCCATACGTATTTATAGTATGGCAGGACTGTATGTTGTTGCAGCATCAATACCACAACTGATGTTGCCAGTGAATGTTCGGTCATCTTGGAATCTCTCCCGACCGGTGATCAAACCCGTGACCTCTGGCATGAGAGACTAGCACGCGAATCTACTCGGTCACCACATCACTCCCTTACTGCAGTCCAATTGTATGGGTACACTCACTGTGAAGCGAGTCAGTACGAAATGGTAAAGAAACGAGAGCACCCGGGGGACGAACTGGTGAAGGAACGAAAAGACCCGATACCCTATTAGTCGGTCACTCCCGGCTACGGTCTTTGTAACGCGTCGCTTTGTTTATACCGTTGATTATGGTCGATGGCACTGCTTGACTTTTAATTTTGAGTCTATTTTCGCTGACGAGTCTGTAGAGTTCCCAGTCTTTACGTGTTACTATCGCCACAAAAAAGCACAAGTAGTCGTTTCAAACTGGATATTCTGAACTCTTTCCAAACCGAAGATCATTTATTGATAGGTACGTCCGAGAAATTAACTGCACGTCGGACACGATCCGTGGACATTCTATACTTCAAACCTAAAAATTAAACATTGTCAATTACCCAATTAAATATGAATTGAGCCCACATGAATGAATTATCTAATGTCAATTTTATCTAATTTTCGTTGGAAATATAACAAATAGCACCAAGCACTAGAGGTTCGAAAAAATCCAATCTTGAGACTGATTCGGGATCGATCTCGAAGCAGACGTATGGCATCGACATCGAATTGAATCTTGAATATTCGCAGAACCCTATAACAATAACTAAAGTTAAAATATGTTGTAAATATTCAATTTGTATTGCCACGAAAAATGTGCACATTATCAGCATATTCATCTTTCATTCACACCAAAGTATACTCGTTTAACCCTTTACCTAACACGAAAGGCAGACGACACATGCAAATAAAATTCTTGAATAACTATTTTTTTAAATTTTTTTTGGCGTCAAAAACATAGCTTATGACCACTCATTGGAACGAGCTCGTTGAGCACGTTCCAATGAGTGGTCATAAGCTATGTTTTTGAGACAAAAAGTGAAAAAAATAATGTGAATTGGATGATGATTTTTGTGAATAGCGCTGAACAGTTTTTGGCCTTTACGTTTGGTAAAGGGTTAAATATGATCGGCAATTGCGGAGCGGCAGGAAGTTGAAAACATTGGGGTTTTTACCATTGTTTATTTATAACAATTTCCGCCCAGCACCTTGAGATGGCGGTGGTGGTTACACTTTTCGCCATTTGACCAATGACTAGTTGAAAGGAGATCACCGGGGTAGACAACAGAGTCCAATTTTTGTCGTTACCACGTGAAACATGAAGACGTGATCCAGGTGGTAAGAGCTACCTATCAGCTTTTCAAAATTCGTGAGTTGTTTCAGCGAAAAGAAACCATAGGAAACGGCAATTTTGGAATGCTGAAGAGCATTATCACTCACCTTTTCCACAATATTTACAAAGCCGAGGTGATCGGTCACATACGGAAGCTGTTGAACTATTGCAACTTTGGGATCTTGTGCCTTCTCTATTAGGTCATAAATAACATCAGTGTTAACTGAAAGAAAATAGAAAAAAACTCTACATTATAATTTTTTTGCTGACGACCCGATGGTATGGTTTCACGTTCCCTGTATAGAATTTATATTCAATCAAGGCGTCGACAAGCTTGTTGCGATTAGGGTAAGTTATGCTCGGGAGATAATTTTAAAAGAAATAAAATAAAAAAAATCCAAAGACAATTTTATGTGAGTATTGTTGGGTGGGTTTTAGCCTTTACATCAGTTAAAATGTTGAAACAGATTTTGCATACGGAGTTGAAAAGGGTTACCATCAATTTTTCTGTCTCTTCAGAAAAGACTAGTTCAGTAAAGCCCGCGATCATTCTCGGGACAAATATCGTGGGTCGGGTGTATTATTTGACTCAAAAACCAATGTACATTATATTCTTGTTTTAAGACAAAAAATGAAACCATGTGATCCAATTGGGTAAAATTAAAATAAAAATTATTATCACTTCGATCGGCGAGTTATCGTGTTAACTCACAACTTATCGGATGTTTTAATAGAAAATCGAGATAAAAAAGTTGTCAGGTGAGGTCGGATGTTTGAATTCGAACAATAACAGTGTATTTCATTAAACGAAGCTCGGTCATTCTGAAAAATAATGCACCTTTATTGTTCGTGTCGGCTATTCGCTTATTGTTCGTGTCGGCTATTCTTTCGGGTATCAGCGAAGGTGGAACAACAGGAGTTATCAGCAGTGTGTTTTAAGATGCTGGGCAAAACTGAATACAAAGTTTAAATCTCTGTTTCTTTCTTTAATTCGGTGATATGAAGACGACACTTTGTAACGAATGTGCTTCCCAAAACATACACCCGATAAATCAGCCCCTGTCACGTAATAGATTTGGTCGCACTTTTATATCACATTGCTATAGGCTTTCACATTGTAATCCATCAACTACAATTAGTGATATGATCGAGTTTGCTTTAAATTTATTAACCCCTTACCTAACGTAACGGCCAAAACCGGCCAGCGCTATTCTCAAAAATCGCCAATTAATTTTCATTATTTTTTTCATTTTTTGTCTCAAAAACATAGGTTATGACCCCTCGTTGGAACGAGCTCGTCGAGCTCGTTCCAACGAGGGGTCATAACCTATGTTTTTGAGACAAAAAATGAAAAAAATTAGTTACTCAAGAATTATTTTTGCAAGTGTCGTCTGCTTTTCAGGTTAGGTAAAGGGTTAAGAATATATTGATGAATATAATAAAAAATAATACATGAACTTACCTTTTACTCTTGAGCTACAAATCCATACTAAATCATACTTGCTGTTTTCATATCCCGGTGCCATATTTTGCACCGCGGGATTAATAATACCAGGTTTACCACCTATAAGAAATTAAAATTCCATAAAGTTCTCCTCTAACACTGTCGAATACCACATTATAATAGCAACCAACATGCTGTTCCATATCATATATCACACCCATCCGAACAAGAAAGAAATTCATATGCTTTCTAGACGAAGGTATATAGATGTTCTGAGGTGCACGTTGAAAGTCTTCATTGACCTACCACAGTGACCACACATATTCTGCACGGTGAAAATTTTGATTGCTCTACCACACGTATTCAATGGACAACTAAATAATTTTTATTTCAGATCGTATCACGATCCTGGAGGGCAAAAGCTGCCTTTCGAGTTTAAAGGTTCGAGTAATGCCGCAGCACTAGAAGCAATCAGGGGCGAGCTTGGGTGGATGAGGATCAAGGACAGGATAGACCTATTGAAACTCGGTTATCTTAATTATTTGGTAAATCTCCCCGATAGCCGATGGTGTAAAGTAATGTTCCTGAGAACTTTCAACTCAAATATCAAGACGGGGTGGATGGTCCAAGTGAGGGAGCTAGTAGAAAACTACTCAATGGAGATCTCGGACCTTGGCGTTGGGGAAAACCAGGGCAAAAAGATCGTCAGAGAAAGGGTCATGGAGGATTGTAACCGTAATTGGCGAGAAGGGGTCAAATCAAAGAGATCTTTGGGTGGCCTGCGTGATAAAGAGAAGCCTGGTTTTGAAGAGTACCTTGATGGCACCTTTGGGGGGTCACTGTTGTTCAAGCTGAGGTCGCGGTCCCTGGAGCTGAGGGGAAAAATTGGGAAACACAGTGAAAAGGAGTGCCAGATGTGTAACGTGGACGTGGTGGAGACCCTGGAACACTTTCTTATAGAATGCCCAAAATACCAGTCTAAAAGAACAAGATTCACGGGGAGTATAATGGAGATGTGGGATGGGAGAATGAAGGGCATGCGGTTAGGGGGCGACTCAAAGGAGGGGGTTAATATACTAATCGGAGAGATTGGGAAGAATGGGGCAAGGGATGTCATCAAGCAGTTCGTCTCCGAGTGTTGGGAGGAGAGAAGAAGCGCGGGAATAGGGGGAGGCAGTTGGTAGAACATGGGTAACCAAGGCCTTCTCATACGAGAACCGCGACAAATCAGCGGTCGGCCGAAGTGTTATTATTAAGTGTTAATTTCTTCTTTTAAAACAGATGTATTTCTCTTCTAATCATCTTCAATACTGAATCCACCAAAACAGCAATACTCCCTTTGGTATACTTGTTCAAAAGTTATTTTCTTCGTGAACACACATGGGTTATAAACACCATGGTGGATTCAAGATGGTGTATTGAGGTCGAGACCTCATCTCTGGGCATATATCGACAGGTCTTCGGACTCGTTGATATATGACTCAGATGAGGCGTCGCCTTCAATATACCACCTTTGAACCCCCAGAGTGAGTGGCAAATATGCATTATCATGACCATGTGCATGTCCTATAATTTGTATCAGATTCGAGGTCGTGTTTACAATCAGATCCCAACGAGCCCGTCAGGGCGAGTTGTGATCCGATTGTAAACACGACAGAGAATCTGATACAAATTACAGGACATGCATTTGGTCATGATAGTACATTTATCTAACAATTCCGTCACATGAAGCCCGTTTCCCCCGTTTTTCAGTTTAAATTGGGTTGGAATTAGTCAAAATTTTGAATTTCATATTTTAATGCGTAAAGACAAAGCATATAATGATATTATTTGTCATAGCGCGGTGTTTACCGGAAGTTGAATCTATATGATACGGAATCAGAATGGGTCGTCTGTATGATACGGAATCAGAACACATTATGTGACACGTACCGTTTCTCGTGGTTTTCAGGCAGAAATCTATATGATTGTTAGATATATGACTCAGATGAGACTTCGCCTTCAATACACCACCTTTGAACCCCCAAGAGTGAGTGGTAAAGACCATTATTGTGCTAGTAAATTTGATTATCCAATCAAATGAAGTTACTAAGAAACATAGACTCCGCAATATTTGGTTCAGGATGGCTGAAAAGCACCCAATATTAATTTAATATTAGGTGCCCGTCAGCCATTTTGTTTTATCATTATATCCACACGCCTCAGCTTTTAATTTACATGTACCTACATGCTGCAGCGCAGTCGTACAGAAGACCCGCCATATAAAATAGCTCCGTCGTATAAACATTGCATTCGATTAAATGAAACTGTTATAATAAAAAGCCCAAAACATTGGCGGTTATAGAACAAGTCACGAGTGATTTATTGGAATGCGGAAGCAAAATTACTCTCCTTGTTGCGTATGTAAACATCGTCTGCTTTGTTTACATTTTTCGAGAAGTGCGCATCATTTAACTATTCGTTTAGTTAACTTCCCCAATCACATTTTAGCATGCCGTGCATAATAAATACGTTACAGGGCGTTTAGTTGGCAGATACAGTGTCATATACGGCTCAGAGAAAACAATATTAGGTTCGGCTTCGCCTCACCAAATATTGTTTTCTCTTCGCCGTATATGACGCTGTATCTGCCAACTAAACGCCCTTTAACTTATAATATTGCATTGTTGTGAAATGCAGAAAGTTTGATCTCTGCACAACCGAATTGCTAACACTCTCATTGGTCACAATTAAAAAGGTTTCCCAGTCTTCGCAATCTTGGGGAAGGGGAGGAAGGGACGGGGGATATTGCTAAAAATAAACAATGCTCAACAAAAGATAAATTATCGATGGTTTTCACTTTTCGGACGCCTCGCAATCATCAATCGATTTTTACAGAATATGCTCACCAAAGTGTGGTAATCTCTGCGAAAATGCTTATCACTATCTCCTGGTCTGTCCTCGATACTCTGGCCCCAGGAATACACTACTCGATTCTCTTAAGGATTTTGATATATCATCCGAAACCGACCTCCTCTACGGTAAACGCACATGGACAACAATAAAAATAGAACATATCTTTTTAAAAACCCCAGCTGGTGATCGCTTCAATTGAGCTGATACATTCACGATCTAGTCTCCTTCCCGTACAAGAAGAAACGTCTTATAAACGCCCTATGGCCCTCATCTTAGAACTGGCCATCCAAGGGCTTGCGCAGAGAAAATCAACACCTCCATCGTCGAGCCCTATGTATTTTCTGAGTTTAGAACGTATGATTTGGCTGCCTGTTTCAACAACATATATGTCTAATGTAAACAGTGTAAATCTATTTTTATTTGTAAATCAATTTAAATATCTCATAGCCCCATCCATGTATAGATTTTCTGTTCTTTAAGTCCTTATGGAGAGGAGTTGAAAAACTTGTACTCCAATCAGTTTTGCAAATTTATGTCAAATAAAATATGTTTAAACCAAAGAATATGCATTGATGTATGTGAAAATAAATACGTCGAATAGCTACACGTATTGTGCGGCTATACAAACTGAATATTCACAACATATTTTAATCATCATAAAAAGCAAGTGCCGAGATTGGAAAATTGAAGCCGTGCTTCTAGTTTTTTGTTTTGTTTGATGCTTGATGATGTGACGAGATTGGGAAGTTGATGCCGTGTTACTAGCCATTGTGGTAAGCTTTCGTTTGCTGTTTGATGATGTGACAGCTGTCACACTGTAACCACGGTCATGAGATTGTGAAGTTGATACCGTGTTACTAGCATTTGTGGTAGGCTTTCGTTTGATGTTTGATAATGTAACAGCTGTCACATTGTACCTACGGTCACGAGATTGGGAAGTTGATGCCGTGTTACTAGCTTTTGTGGTAGGTTTTCGTTTGATGTTTGATGATGTGGCAGCTGTTACGCTGTAAATACAGTCACAACATTGGAAAGTTGATGCCGTGTTACTAGCCTGTGTGGTAGGCTTTCGTTTGATGCTTGATAATGTGACAGCTGTTACACTATTACTACAGTACTCTCACGAGATTTGGGTAGATGATGCCGTGTTATTAGCCTCTGTTGTAAGCTTTCGTTTGATGTTTGATAACTTGACAGCTGTTACGCTGTGACTACAGTTATGAGATTGGGTAGCTGATGCCGTGATACTGGCCTTTGTTGTAGGCTTCCGTTTGATGTTTGATAATGTGACAGCTGTTACGCTGTGACTACAGTCAGGAGATTGGGTAGTTGACCCCGTGTTACTAGCCTTTGTTGTAGGTTTCCGTTTGATGTTTGATAATATGACAGTTGTTACGATGTGACTACATTCACAGAGTAACAGCTTTCACATCATCAAACTTCTCTGATGTGAGACGTTATCGCATTGATTGACCTTCCACCATCGTGGGAGTCGGCGAGGCTGCAGATTCAGTTGCGACGTTTTTCGTTGACGTTTCAGCAATCCAGTTACATAGAGATCAGTGGTTTGGTAACGTCCAATGAAAAGTAGATAAGACAAACGATATGTTGTTGAAGTGTAAAAAGACAGTTGAGGAATACAAGTGCATTTGGATCACCAATCAACGCCATGGATTGCTGATGAAATTGATACACGTGACACAAAAAACTTACCAATGAAGAACCGTACATCAACATGAGGATATTTTTTGCTCAGCCTCTCTACAATGATCAAGGCAGGATCTTTGTCCGTATGCAAACAAAACAACAATTCAAACTGAAAATAAACAACCCAAGTAAATGAGAAGATCATTTTACGTACAATAGCGATAAATCTATAAAACAAAGTTTACATGTGCAACGGACCGACGACGAAAGAACGACCGACTGACAAATTGACTCCTATATACCCCCCCTCAAACTTTGTTTTGTGGGGGTATAAATATCATCTTGGTAAAAAATGACCTATTTTAATTTATTTTTCGTTGAGTTGGTTATTTATCATTTAATTATTGTTATCAAAAACCAGGCCTGAAAATAAGCAGTCGGATATTTTCAGAATGAGGTCCCCAGAGGGTGAATTTGCTGATGCTATCCTATACAGTGGGCCAATTTATCCTCTGGGTACCTCTCTCTGTTTAGGTTTGAGACCCTGATTCAGATTGAGGTTCACAGAGGGTAAATTTAGTGATGCTACCCTGCTATGCAGGGTAGCATCACCAAATTCACCCTCTGGGGACCTCATTTTGCAGATGTCAGTCTGCTTATTTTCTAGCTTGTCAAAAATAGTGGCCTTGACATGGGTAATCAGGTTTCGATGAGTGAGGTAAAAAACATTCTCTTTCTGAATCGAATGACCGCACGTGCGGTTGCTACTCTCAATACAGATTTGTATTTGATCTAGACGTTTTTACGTATATTGGGGGAATACGTTCTTGTTGTAAGATAAATATTGATATACATATTGTTATATACATAGGATATCTACGCTGTTTTAGTGAATATCGGGAATTATCTCACGAGCGCGAATGAAAAATAATACTTTCAGGTCCACATGAATGAGATAATTCCCGATATTCACTTAAACAGCGTAGATTTTCTTTTTATTATATGCTACGTGACATTTGGTCGCCTGAGTGCTAGAATGTTCTATGTCCCATAGGGGACATGCCCAATTCTACTACAAATAGTTTCAAGACAATAACAAAAAGCTGCCGATCGTTCCTTCAAGGCGACGTTCAAGGCGACGTCATGCGACGAAGCGTAACGTCATTTAGGAAGCGCTTGTGTAAAATAAAACTTTCATGTCCACACTCATGAGATAATTCCCGAAGCTAAATAAAATAGAGTAGATTTTCTTTTTTATTATATGCTACGAGACAGTTTATTACACAATATTCAGCCCATTCGACCCCAAATACGTACGTTTCAAAACAATAACAAAGATCAGCTGATTGCTCCTTCAAAGCGACGTGATGCGGCGTAGATGACGTCATTTAGGAAGCTACTGAGGGATATTGCACCCAGTCTGACCACCCAGTCCAGGACGCCAAGTGCATGAAATTTAAATTGCTTATCTATAAACGAAGCTTAGAAAGTGTCGGAATTAAAAGGCAAGTTCCTCTTAAATAGAGTAGGTACAGTTTAATAGAGACTGCAGAAAGTGAGGTGAACACGGTTCTATATGACTGTTTGTTATAAAACTTAGTTGTAGTATACATGAAGTTGCTAAGTTATCGATCTTAATGGTCTCTGTTCAATTCGAAATGTATGTGTATTCCCCTCCAAAACAAATTCCCAATTAGAGCCTTCATGACGCAAATTTCCCATTGGCATGGGCCCCGGCCTCTTTCACAAAGAGTGCAGAAAACACTCCTGGAAACTGAAATATAGTTCTATTAGTAACTTACTTTTGTTGCTGATCAACTGAAGGTAAAGTTTTGGTTATTTATTATTGTACGGGGTTCTCATCCTTTTCCCACATGGAATTACATTTTATCTTTTGAATTTTGTTCCCAAATTAATCACAATGTCTGCACTTTTTAACATCGGACAAAAGACGATGGGAAATATTCCAAGATGTGATGATATTATTTATATAGAGTCTTTCAGGTAACCATATTCCATAATGTCAGGAGATAATCAAAGACTACCGTACTCACCTTTGGGTATTCTAACGTAAAGTGACTCTCTAGGTTTTCTTCCAATAGAGAATCAACCCCATTTAGTGGTTTGATGATGGAAACACCTGCAAAATGACTTCTCTTGTCTCTATCCAGTGACTTGGGGTTTTTATTGAAGACTCCATACCTGGAAATGTATGCAGTTGTTCAGATTTCGCTTAACCCTTTGAAATCGAGAGACCGCTTTTCCGGTCCAGGAACGTGGTACACCATGCTTTCATTAAATAGTATGGCTGCTAAGTTTGAGTGTGGGGTAGACCAATCACTATTTTCAACGTGCAGCCCCAAGACTGCACGTTGCAAATTTTACTTGTTCTACCCCCAGATAATAAATATGGACTCTACCAAATGCTTCCACTGAACAGACACGGAAGATACCACTAGAGTTCAAAGGGTAAAAGGCGTCCAGACTCTCAGACCACCATTCTAATTATGTGAGGAATTCGACGCTGTTATGGCTGTTTGTTTACCCACTACTCGGGTAGTTAACGCGTAGAGTACTACATGTGATGTGATGTTCCTTCACTCATAGTAATATGCATATATTCTTTCGTACTCCGGTTATAGATATTCCAATCAATAAGTATTTAATTTACCTTCAATCCATCAGGGTATTAACACAATTAATGGAACTACGCGGTGTATCATATAACTTCGGCTGCTCGGTGATTACAGCATTGAATTTCAAACCGAGAGGTTCCACGATTCGATCCCCGCAAGGGGTAACTGCGTTGTGTCCTTGGGCAAGGCACATAATCAAGATTGCCCACGAGGGTGCACGGTGGCGCCGTGTACTACGGCGTTATAAAAGTCGATGGTGCACCTGTCTTCAACCAATGCTAACCCTTCTTGTGTGGTGTTAGTTCGTTGGGGAGTCTGACAGTTCCTCGCCGTTGCTAGGTGGTTCTTTTCGGGTACTTTGGCTTCTCCGCTCGTAAAACTGTCCGACACAAGGGGCTATCGAAAGTGTCGTTAAACTGCAATAAATAAATAGATATATCTACGGCTATGGTGAATCTCCATTTCTGATAGTAATGTCAATAAAAGGTGGCTCAAATCAAGTATAGGTTGAGCATCAATTTATGTTTCCTGTTTTGATTCAAAGAAAATGAATGTTTATGGCATTGTTTAGATTCAATCGGTTGAAGTATATCAGTCAGTCGGAAAAGCGAACCATAGATACCACTTACCGCCCGACTGAATTATTCCAGGCGAATGAGTCTAAACATAGGCGATAAACTATATAAGAGCTAGACTAGTTCCATGCCATAACAACGTCGAATTCCTTATAGAATTAGACTGGTGGCCTGAGAGCTTGAAAGGCGCTGCGGGGTGTATTCAACACATATCGTACAGCCACAGAAGCTCTACCAGGCAGAGCCATACCACACAAAAGTCGTATGGATAAGAGCCACATGAACAGAAGCATTTCAGAACAAAAAAATGACAAGTGTGGACGAAAAGACATAATTATATCTTAAATTTATATGTATATGTCAACTATAATTAAGAAACAAAAGTCTATTTTCTGATAAACCAAATCTGTTTCAAGTGTGCTGGATCTGAGAGATGCTAGACACTAAAGCGATATAATTCAGAAAAATAAGTGTTATGTGCATATTGTGCTTTATCACGGCGAGACTCGTTTGAGGGGATGTATAGCCAGGGACGTGGCTAGAGGTTTCCGATTGGGGAGTGTAGGGTAGTGAATTTCCAACTGGGGAGGGACCGGGAGGGGGAACCCCATTCCCGGTCCCTCCCCCTAGTTGGAAATTCTCTACTGAGAGACATTTTGAAAATGAGGCCATGAAAAGGGGCATTAAATTGATTCTAGTAACTAAAATTCCAACACATTTATGGTAGAATTATCAGGTTATTATTATTTGGTATTATTCTGGGAATTGAATATGTGCCAAACAAATACTCAAGCTTAGAGCTTTGAGCAATTCACACTGTCCTAACATTAAATCAGATCTTATGCAGGAATGATCAGTTTTCGATGTTTCATCATTTTGTAACTGTGGATGATGGAATGAACTCAGGATAACGATTTTACTTGAAGTGCATTTCGAGGATTTTTTTTATTACGATAAGTAACGTACTATATAAATCTCGTGCAGATTGACAGCATGCATACTTCTGAAGCTCGGTATTGCGTACACTGTAGTTGTAGATATTAACAGTTGGAATTTTTGCCGATTTGAAACAGAGTTGTAATTTTGGGAAGTAAAGGAGACATCAGCGTAACCAATGAAGCTCTAAAATCCAGATAGATGGAATTTCCAACTACTCATGACTTGCCTTTCGAATGTCCAACTATAGGAAATTTTGGCCAGGATTGGGGGGGGGGGGGGGTGACACACCCCCGCACACCCCTGTCGCCACGTCCCTGTGTGTAGCCACGAGTCGCCATTGCGCGACGGGAAGCTTTACCTCTCCAAAAGCGATAAAGATTATTTATCTTACAATCATATTGGCCTGAAAAACACGAAAAACGGTATGTATCACATAATGTGTTCCGATTCCGTATCATATAGACGACTCATTCTGATTCCGTATCATACAGACGACTCGTTTCTGGTAACGGGCTATCATAGGCGCATGAATACATTCTATGTGCGTTTCAGCGATCGACCCAACATTATGTCCCACAACTGTTTTAATAATTTAAGATTTAATCTGTTTGTTACAAAATTGTTAGATAAATGAATCATCATGATAATGTGCATGCATGTCTTGTGATTTACATCAGATTCTCGGTGGTGTCCAAAAATGGGATCACAACTCGCCGGCAAAGCCGGCTCGTTGAGATCCCATTCTGGACACCACCGTGAATCTGATGCAAATCACGGGACATGCACATTATCATGATAATCTGTATGTACAAGCACAATAAGCACATACCATTTTTATCTACCATTCAGTCAATAAAACCCATAACCATAACTCTTCAAAAATAGTCTTTGACAAACAAAAAGCCACACTCAACTAATCAAAACAATGGGAATCGGTTTTCAGATATCTCAACCCAATTGAGGACATTCCTTCAACATGAATGAAACTGTACATGGTCATAAAACAAAATCAAACTAAGGTCAAGCATGCTTTTTCTGTTGGACAATGATATTTCGAACAAAATTTAATTCAATTCAGAAGGCCACCCAATGGAGAGGTACATGGTTTGCGAAAACAACTAGGGAATTATATATATCACAATGAGATTGACTACGTTACGTTTCAAATTTTCTCGCCGTCACTTCAAAAATTGTTGTTTGCGATTCAACTTCATCTTTTTTGTTTTGGCATTCTGGTGGATTGTTCGTGTACTGGTTCGTACAATTTCCTGCTACATGGAATATGTTGAAACAAACTTTACAGCATTATAAATTTTGTAAGGGAATGACGTGTAATTACGGCTGGGTTCGTTCCTGGCGACGTCATGTGACTTTTATCGCTTCTGCAATAGTGATACAAGATCTTTTATCGCCGAATTTTTATCGCTACTGATACTTCGGGTTTGCGATTGCGTTTTTACGTAAGGCTCCGCACCACAATTTTCCAGGCATTTCTAAATATGACATGCCATACACTTTCTTCAGATGCGAATATTCTTATATGACCCATAACATGTATTATATTTCCCAAATCCACTAAAACATATAACACTATCTGGCTAAGTAGAAATAAACAATCTGAATGTGAGTGAAATAATTTATTGTCAAATGCAAGACTTCTACCTGCAAAATTGCATGAATAAAGGCCGACAGGTAAAAATCTACGAAATCCACCAGGAACACAAAATACCCCAAGGAACGGGACTAAAACTCCTTAGGAAGTAGTTCGAGGTTCTTAAGTCACAAACTAAGTCCAAATTTATACTTTTAAAATTCTGTTATCTTGTGAATAGACAACACAAAGTCCAGGGGTCCTAAATTAAGAATTTATTCACTTTTTCAAGAAACTTTTTTTTTACGATTTTGACGACAGACAAGTTTCCAATGGCATAAGTAACGAATTGCAAAAAATCACGAATAGATCTGTAATTCCAATGACAAGGCTTCAAATAAATGTCTTCGAACTCCAGAATCAGAGAAAGCACATTTTATCATTTCGTCTCCGATATGTTACAAACATCGCAAAGAAAAATTCACGAAAAGGAAATAAGCTTCCATTTCAAATTCACCCGGAACATAGGTAACATGACGGCTTATAACCATGCAAGGTAACTCGTGAACAAGGGCAAAAGATGATTTTCAAAGATCTGAAAACTGCAGAAACGGTTGCACACTGGTCAAATTTGCAAGGTGATGGAATGGAAAACATTTAATGCATTCGCGGGAGAAATTTACATTGACTATCCCATTAATGCGAGATAAAGTCGAAATTGCAGGACAACTTTTCCTTATCTAGGGGTGCCATTTTAAGAAACAGGTCACTGCGCCTCTGTGTCGTAATATTATAGTTTGATTGTTGTCGATACGTAAAATATTAAACTGGATAAACAGGTTTCAAAACAAAAATATATCCACACAAGCATTAATAGTAATCGTATAACTTGTACGAATTATATTTATCACAACTTCCTGTTTCTATTTCCATGTTTGACTACCACCCAAAATACTTCAAAATAAGAGAACAACGACGCTTTTAGCTGTCCATCTTCAGTGAAATATGGGAAACTTTCTTTACCTCGCAATTTTATTAAGTGCCAAACTATCTACACCGATCTTATCGCGCCTAAACCTTATAATATGAAATTGGTGCCATCGAAATCTCAGGTCAACAAATTGTATCCACAACCGCAACATTCCCTCATGGTTAGAACCGTTAGATTACCGAAATGAGGTCCGGACGCTTATGAAATTACAAATAAATGAAATCATTAACCGAAATAATCGTGGTTTTGTTCATGCCTTTCATTGAATTCAATCAACAAATAGGATGTTTTGTCCCTATATCCCGATAATTCTGTCTCTTGACTGGCCAGAATGCTTTGGACACATAGTCATGGCAAAGGGTGCACCCAGCATTCAAGGTGTCTGAGAGAGTACAACATGCAGGGTATAAGCGCACGCGGAACATCCGGGGCTTATGGTTTAAATGAAAGCTTTCCACTTTTGCTCGCTTCGATATAAAAATTGAACCAAAAAAACATGAAAATAGTTACAAATGTCATCAGATTTCCGACAATTCGATCATATTTTGCTGTTATAAATTAAATACTAGAATAATTAAATTAAACTGCTTGAGAAAAATAAAATAAGAGCAAATATCATCCCTTGAGTTCCAATGTGTTCTATGTGCCAGTAGGCACGAAGAACACATTGGAACTCGAAGGACGATATGTAAACAAAAACTGTTTACTCGTTTCCTTAATGAGCCAAGGGATGTAACTTTATCTGTTGTCTTTTGCGTTTGTAAAAACAAAACAGTTATTCACGAATTTGGTCTCACTTTTTACGGAGCGTGAGAAACGCGTCCACAAATTTTTCTATTGTGTTTCAAACGGGACAAAAACGTTATCTCCGTCAACATGTATGGTATATGGATATTTAATATCTGGTCATCACATTTAAACACCTCGCCTGCGGCTCGGTGTTTAAAAGCCGACATCCAGGTATTAAATCTCCATATACCATACATGTTGTAGGAGATAACTAAAATATATTGTTGTAAAATCGGCCGGTTCTAATAACCGTCTACCTTCCCTGAAACGTACTACAGGAGGATGATAGTTTCAAAACAAATTGTGCAAAGAAAAGCGCAGAATGAACAACCACATACTCTAAACCAAATCAATTGGTCGATACAATTTTTTTAAATATAGGACTGTTACTATTATACGTTATTGTGATGAATTGACGGTAACATGGTCTGAGGTTTGCGGCTCGGAGCTTATGTTCAACAGAGACGCGAAGCGACGAGGTTGAACATACGCTCCGAGCCGCAAACCTCAGACCATGTTACCGTCAATTTATCACAATAACGTATATGTTCCAATACGACCCTACCCACAGCCCAAAATCTACATCGTGAAACACGAGGGGCTTATTTACTGAACTTGTGATCGTTAAAAGTTGCGTTGTTCAAGGCAACTTTTAACGATCACAAGTTTAGTAAATAAACCTCTCGCGTACCCCACGACACCAGTGAATAAATAATCAGACAAATGCATTCCATTTTAGTTCAAATCGTAAATTTGTTTGTAAGTTAAACAACACTTCATTCAGAACTCTGTCTGCTACACGTGTTACAAATCTAGAAAATTAAGCGGCTTGCTCGTCACTCCATTGATGAAACAATTACGAAACGGGCGACGTCATTTCAAATATTTCGCGTTGTGACGTCAGACGGTAACATTTGCTACTGGAGCCGTAAGCATAAAAGAAACTACGCCAGCCCTCATCCAATCAGAGGGCGAGGTTTTTACTCTTATTGGAACATTATAAGTTATTCTGTTTGTTGACAGGGGACATGGTCTCACGTTCCCTGCATGAAATTTATATTCAACCGAAGCGTCTGCCGAGGTTGAATATATGTTTCATGTAGGGAACGTGAGACCATGTCCCCTGTCAACAAACAGAATAACGTATATGCCCCGTTCTTACACAAGTAAAATTGAATTGTTGTACAGCGAATATTAGAAAGTGGACGTTGTTTCTGAAAGTTGTTAACTTTTATCATAACAGACTGGGGTGATTTCCCTTTATTCAATGTTTACGTACGCAATCAACAGGGCGAGATGTTCTCGATTCGTATCAGTTTATGTTACAGTAAATTAATGAAAAGCGACCTTATAATCTAATCGGTTTCATAAATAATTACCCATGATTACATAACTAATCTGTTTGTACGTAATAACGGTACTTTTGTGTGTATTTTACTTCAGTTAAATGTATTTGTCTCGGTTGATTTCAAGTGAAAAAAGACATAGCGATGAACCGTTGCTCATGCCAACGAGGCGCTTTCATCGACAGTGGACATAAGAGTCGCTGACAGTAGACAAATGCGCGTGCCCGGCGACATAAAATAAAATCAACGAGGCATTGACCAATCACTGCAAGGTATTTGCGGTTGGTATCGGGACATTGATTATTGTTCCAGTCTTTGTTGCCGTAGTTCACCTTTTTGTGCATTTAAATGACAGTAGTCATAACTAAACACCGGAAATGACCCACACCATACCAAATAAATAAATTAGGGGAGTTTGTTCCCTAGTTTATCAACGAAATCATTTTTGTGAATTTGTCAAGAATATTAAACCATCTTCAACAGAATTATGAGGTATAATTACTGCAAAATGTTCAAATTACGCAGTTTTCATTTTTCATTCATGAAGTCACTTGTGCTTTCATACCTGTTGCTCTGAACTGTATGGAGTTGACCCCTGCTGAACTTTCTTCTTCAAAACAAAAATAAAACAAAATGGCGGCATTTTGGGAATTGCAGGTACCATGGATTGGAATTAGTATTACTGCTCATTCTTCTCATGAATGACAAAAATATTTCTCCGAGTCTGTACTAGGATGATTGCAAAATACAACCATTCAGTTATTTTAAGGTAGTTTATTGTCAAAAGTTTGGTCACTCACTTATGCCATAGCAGACTTTCAGGCAATGCTCTCAACCAACCGGCAACAGTTCCATAGCAATTTTCAGTTTTCGCATGTTCTATGTTTCTTTCCAAACATTTTAATATATAACATACTGGGGTTATTTCTTTCTAGCCATTTTTGGACTTTGGAGAAAATTTGCTGAAATTGGACCAAAGTTAGGCTGGACGATCCGTTAATATATATTTAACAGTTGCCATTCAGTATAAAGAAAATTCAATATTAATAAATTCATGAACTCACCCAACAAATATTGACGCACACAACCAAATTGCTCCACCTGCATATAGAACAAAAACCACCAGACTGATGAACAAAATTATATATGGCGTTGGATTGTATTCCATGACGTATAACTCCTGCAAACATAATTATAAAGTGTTAGTTTGGCGCTGTGCGCGACGCCATCCATGCGATATATAGAAGATATGGAATGAGTGTCTTTCTCATATAATATTTATGAAACGAGTCTAAGAAATTTCCGTTTTGGCGAGCCTCAACAATTGGTTCGGTTCGGTATCCCATGATATCGGTATCGGTTCGGTTCGGTTTTTAGGTATACTGCCTATCTCTAAATAGCATAATGGTGTTTGCACACTATGTAGTAGGGAGAGGTGGGGTTGGGGCTCGAACCCATCGGGTAGACCATAGTTCGACACAAAGATCATTTCTGAATACCGACAGTCTGTGCAATCCGATCCATTTCGCATGTTGGTCATTTTCACAAATTTTATGCATGAACACGTGTCGGGATGCATCAATTTTGTGGTCCCAAGTGGCGGGGAGCAATATAGGAGAAGGAGGGCAGACGAAATTTTCTCACTAAACCATATGGCTCGTCCGTCTCTGATCTTAGTAGAGCCTCTTAAACTAACAGCTCGTCCAGTTCTGGACAAAGATACCTGGCTCGTCGACCACTGATCCATTGATATTTTATGTCAGAAATAGATCACTTCTTGAAACACGCTTTAGCATGAAAAGGAGCCGTGTTTCGGGTATTTATTTAGCGTACTCGTGGATAGGTTGTTTTGTTCGAAAATTTGTGGCAGAGGGGGGGGGGGGGGCGTAGCCACGCCTATGAAACAGGGTTGTATGTGAAATGAATCGAATCAAGATTTGAAGGTAGGAGATTATACCTTCAGATGTGATCTCCCCCATGTTGTTCGAAACTTTGTGGCGGGGGGGGGGGGGGGGGGGGGGGGAGTTAAAACTTATAATTCGGTGCCACGGGTGGATAGATGGGGGCTAAATAAAATTCGCTCTTTTCAAGAACGTCGCCCATGGACACCGACACTACCCTAAAACGTACGTAAGGCGAACAGAAATCGCTGGCGAAAAAGATGTAACTTGGCTAATTAGACATTAAAATTGAAGACATATAGGCTAAAGCGATGTCATAACTACGTGTGAAACAATTTTTCTTCATAGGTTGTCATTTCGACACATTGTGATACCTAAACTTTTAGACGTGTTGCGAAATTTATAGAGGATACAGTACGTGGAGAGTGTATTACCACTAAATCACCCGCAGAGTGGAGATTCCACCCAAGCAATAATTGCAAATTTGTTACAAAGCATAACAAGCACAAGCAAAGTATCAGCCAATGGACCTCCGGGTTATACCCGGAGGTCCATTGGCTGAAACATTTCTTGTGTGTTTTATCCACATGTTCAGAATTTGAATGTGATACGTTGGGTGTTAACTCCACTCCCCGGGTGATTTAGTTACATTCCACTGTATCTAGAGTTTTTGAGTGGATACCGAAAATTATCTCATGAGTGACCGAGACAAAGCAAAAATTACTATTCATCTCGGTCACGAGTGAGATAATTTAATTTTCGGTATCCACTCAAAAACACTAGATTTTCATTTTATTATATGTTCTTTATAAAAATCTAATTTTTTCTATCGATAATTCGTCTCGTTTCAACCTTGAATTGATGCATGAAAGTAAACAACTGATGCGCATTGATCCGCGGAAGTGATTTGATCGATACTCGGAACAGGTAGCGTCTTGCGATCTGATTCAGCTGGCGGGTTTCATGCATCAATTCACGATGAATACGTGTTGAATTATTGCTGAAAATAATCGGTATCCACTCAAAAACTCTAGATTTTCTTTTTATTATACGTTTTTAGAACAAATTGATCATCTCCAGTGATAATTTGACTCGTATTCACCTTGAAGTGATGCTTTGAAGGCCGCCATTTTGATTGATACCGGAAAGTGAAAATTTCTTTTTCCTCACAGTGGGGGATATGATTTCTATCTTTCCGCATTTTTTTCGATAATATGTCGTTTAGCGCATAATAAACCCAAATATTGATAACGCGAGACGGAATTTTTCTAACTAGAGCCCAGCGAATCTTCGTAATTCGAATCAATTCGAAATCGTCTTGATGATTCAATTTTATTCGATTCCAGTCGCGCTGGAGATGTTCTCAAAATCATACTAGGTGTCTAGTCTTCTCATCATGTCTCATGTCAGGAGATGATAGAATTAAAGTCTCCGCTTCCGAAATTAGTTTGCTTCATTCCCGTGTTCAAATAGAAACGTAGAGTCACCAATTATCATTTTGAATTGTCCAGTGATTGTATGTTTTGCTGTTGACAGTGGACTTAGCTTGATTTCCGATTGCTTCAACAGCAAAGTTTAAATCTGAGCCCCCGTTAAACACATAGAACGACACACGTGTGTAAATGCGTTAATCCATATGACACGAGTGCTAGCGCGGAAGGATAAAACGAGAGGCCGCAGTGTATGTACAAGTGCCATATCGATTAACCCATTCAAACGTGCGTGTCGTTGTGTGTTTATTACACACCTACGTCTATAAAAACAATTATTTGAAGGACACTCAGCAATTTATTTAAGAACAGTCAACATAAAGAACACTTTTTATCGCCAACCAAATTTGCGAGGGGAACCCGTGTTACTATTCCGGTTCCTGAATTCCGACGTGTTCTATGTGTGTAGTGGCACAGATTTATATTTTCTACGTGGTTTAGTGTTGCTATAGATGAGGATTTCATAGACCAGCCGTGTAATAGATCGAAGTTCCCAACCTACATCTAGAATCGTTAATTGTTACATTATTGTCCACTACATTGTATTTTTGGAGGAAAGTTATCGAATTGTACTGTCCGCGGAAACCTATGACTCGCACAGTTTTGTCGTATGATGGCATGAGGGCCATGAAGTTAGACCTCAACGCAGGATACCCTATGACCTATCCTAGGTACTGAAAGATATTTATGGAATATCGAAGTAGTATTGGGGGTAGTTATCGGAGTTTACTGTCTGGTGATAGTGTTCCTTCATGATAATATCGTAGAGCTGACAGTAGTAAGAGGCGACATTGTTAACTGTTAGAGTGCTAAATTATTTTCAGTCGTCAAAAGTTGTTCACATATCTTTGCCTTGTTACAATTTATGAGAGAGTGCCTATAGGCACTCTCCCATAAATTGTAACAAGGCAACTCCATGCAGACTATATAATTGCACTTAAAATAAAATATGAAGCATATCTACAGAATATGAAGACTTTCAGTTGTGGCACCTGCACTTCGTAATAAAGCCCAAATATGGGCTTCCAGCACTCTACCAGGTAACCATAGGAACTATTGTACTCTTATGTGATAGTGTAGTAGCGATGGAAAGTAATGACAAGGATAGAAGGCATTAGAAAGACTAGGAGATAGTGATAGGGATAGTGGACAGTGGCAGTTATCTAACCATCGGTTATCTAGTAGCTGGGAGGCATGGGGCTGTCTCTCCGATAGTCCCTATAGTTCCCATCAGTCTATACTAGTCTCTATCCGTCCCTGAAGACTAGACCCTTAATCAGCAGTCTTCGGTCCCTAAACGCCCCCATATATCCTCATAGGCCCACGTTGCGACCTATCGCATTAACATCTCTGTCTTTCAGGCCCGTGACCATGTGACACATGTGCTGCATGATGGTCAGACAGCTTGTGGGAAAAGATTACACTCGTGCAATGTGGACAAGGGACTGTATATGCAGATACGGGCCAGTGAGAATGGAATAATCTGACTGGATCTAATAAGACTCAGTCGAGGACAAAGGTCGACGCTAGAGGTAGCGAAAAATCGATCGAATGGTAGGGACAAGAGTATCCGTAACATTCCAGAAAATCGTGAAAGATTAACAAACACCGATTCTTCGAAGTTTGGGGCTCTTCCTCTCTATCGGAGAAGACCAGGGACCAAGGGACCAACCTAACGGACCGTTGGAATACGCAACTTGGTTACCGACCGTATATTACTATATACTACTCAAGACAGCAGTCTGGAATGGTGTCTTTGGATAGGCGTCTTATACACAGAACGACACGCTTGTGTGAATTGGTTAATCGAACGTGCACGAGTGCCAGCGCGGAAGAATAGAACGAGAGGCCACACTGAAGCATATCCATGTTAACCCCTCCACCAACAACATACACATACAGAAAATTTGAACCTTAGACTCAATACTTTTACTTTTAAAATCGTTCCGCAGTCCCTGCTTTTTGTGGTGAGTTTTGGATTGACCGCAACAGAATGTCGCAGTGGGTCGAGATATAAATAAAATACGGCGAAATCAGGACAGCATCAACAGAAAAAGATGGAAATAGCGTTCCAGATTATTTTATCCCTCTGCGATGGCATATAGAACACATTAGAACTCCAGGAAATTCCAGTGAAATTTCGTTTCTATAAAATAGTCCGTCAACGATTTCCGTTCCGCACATGTGTGCGGGACGATTTTTCATTTTCCGCATGGTTTAGTATGACTGTAGATGGGGATTTCAAAGAACAGGCGTGTAATAAAGAACTGAATGCCACAAATAAAGTGAATGACTAGGATACGGTTGTGACATATGCGCAGATTGGTTCAGACGTCAGTACCCCACCATAGTTTATTCCTTATATCCCCAACATCACCTCCACCCATTTCTTTCCCAAAATTGTCAACAAACAGCAACTAATTACGTACCGATTATACAGGAGGTGGGGGAGGGAGGGGTAGCAAAATATTGTCATTTTATGCATCTGCGCATATTGAGTACCATCCCAAGACTTGCAAAAATACTTTTTTACACTCGAATTTTTGGCCAACCACCACCAATGTCCACAGTTTTTTTACACTCGAATTTGTCAGGAATTACCACCAATCTCCAGTACATTTGGTGCTAGTAAGAATGCATCTCATAATTATGGAGTTCCTAGCCCTGGACAATGATTCGCAACAGCCTATATGGCCATCTTTGTTGGAAAGCACAGAGACATGATCTTCTTTGAACACTTCTTAACCTATGAGAGTCCTGGTCTATGATGGTCATTATCTATCTTAGCTTGTTATGACATAAACAATGTTTCAGAGCTTTGTTCATAGCAACCATAGTAACAACGACCTTTTTGTTGGATGAAGAAAACATCTAGTATCAGTGACTGATCCTGCCCAATCTATTGATCTTATCTTTAATATTATTATGTTAATCTTGATCACTACATCAACCTGTGCATCAACTAACAGTGTTAACTAATACGATAAGTTACAGGACGCTCAGGTGGCGGATACGGTATCATATGAGGCGAGGTGAAAACAATATTGGACGAGGCGGTACGCCGAGTCCAATATTGTTTTTGACGAGCCTCATATGACACCGTATCCGCCACCTGAACGTCCTGTAACGTATTTATTATGCTAGCGAAAACAAAATAACAATCAAATTTGAACGCCGGCACATTTTCAAAACTGGTGCAAAACTCTATGTAAGTTGTAACAAACGTGCACAGTTGTCTCCCTGTTCGTGTATAATTTCCTTGACAACACAGACAACAGCGATAGACGCTTTTCTTCGTACTGTCACTTTGTCTTGAGTGTGCAGAAAATGTCCGAAACGGCCAATTTTATAGAATTCGAACAAAATAAATGTATCTCGCATCTTTTCCTTCATAGCTGTGATTCGTTTCTTACAATTTCATTATAGTGCAGTCGCTATTTTTAAAAAAATAGCGTTTGGCACTCGACGTGATGGTATTTACCAAAATATAGAGCCGGGATAATTAAATAGTAGTATTTCTCACTTCAAATAATTAAATTTACATTTAGAAAATGAATTTCACAATAAATTTATTATAAAACGAGAGAAAATGAGACATATAGACACGGAGAGACGTTTGATTGTACTGCAGTTTCTTCAATATGGATATAAAAGCACCGCAAGGTGAGGAATTTCCACGTCGAAACAAAATGGCGGTACTGACCTAATACGAGTTTCGTATTGGGTCACCTCGGGCTGCAGGTGCCCCAATACGGCTCAGTACCGTCCCACTATTCAGGGGCTGTGATTGGCGAATTTCATTAGCTGGCATAATAAAATACAATATTGAGTGCATACCTGGGTCCACTGGATATTTAGAGGTGATTACTTGGTTAGTTTCATATCGATCGAGACATCAACCCGAGGTAACTTTATATCAGCCTGAGACAGAAGGTCGAAGTCTGATGTTAATTTACCGAGGGTTGATACCTCGGCCGATATGAAACTAACTAAGTAATAGCCTCTTTATTTATCAAATCAAACAAATCAACTCTTTGAACCCCAGTGGTATATTCCATGTCAGTTCAATGACAGCAGTTGGAGGAGTCCATATTCAATATTTCGGGGGTGGACCAATCAATATTTTCAACGTGCAGCCTTGAGGCTGCACGTTGGAAATATTGATTGGTCCACCCACACATCCACCTAACAGCAACCAACCCTACTTAATGAAATGATGACGTATTATATTTCTGGACCGGAAAAACTGCCTTTCCGGTTCAAGGGGTTAACTGAAAATGTTCTCAGATCTATTACAGTTTTCTGACAGTGTTATAATTTCCCATTCCTTTCACAAATTCCGAAGTTTCCTCATCTCTAAATTTAGCTATCTGAGCGTTTGCACTTTCCCACTTCCCCGCTGTTTTGGATGACTGAATCGCTTCTACCATTTCCACGAATCTCGGTTTGCGACTCAGAATCTTATTTTGAGTTGAATTTTTATTTCTTCTCTTCCTCCATCCAATCCTCATTAATTCCTTGTCATTCAAACAGTACAGTTCAAATCACCTCCATCATGCCCGGTAACACCAGTTTTCCAGGAGCGAATACAATAGAACTTTTAATATTGTATTTTCTAGAATTGTATTTTCTAGTTATGACTTTAAATGGGATGAATTTTAAAGATGTGGCAATTTGCCAGTTGCAAATTGCCAAATCTTTTAAAATGCTAATGATTCATTTTTGTTAGTTTTGTTATATGCCAGCCTGTGAATTATCGCAAATTATGTAAAGGATATTTCTAGATATCCATCGACTTGATGGATATCGAGGAATATCCCTTAGTAGCTTCCCAAATGACGTCACGCTACGCCGCATCATGTCGCCTTGAAGGAACGATCAGCTGATCTTTGTTATTGTTTTGAAACGTACTCATTTGGAGTCTAATTGGGCTGAATTTTATTTTCAGGTTCACACGATGATGTTTTTCAGTAGCTTCCTAAATGACTTTACGCTTCAGCGCATGACGTCACCTTGAACGTCGCCTTCAAGGAACAATCAACAGCTATTTGTTATTGTCTCGAAACTGTTTGCAGTCGAATTGGGCTGAATATTGCGCAGTAAAATGTCACGCACCATATAATAAAAAGAAAATCTACACCGTTTTAGTGAATATCGGGAATTATCTCACTACGATATTCACTAAAACAGCGTAGATATCATCCATATATTAATAGGTAGAAAATACAATTCTAGAAAATACAATTGTAAAAGTTTTATAGTATTGGCTCCAAGTTGCGTTCTGTGAGGAACGGTTAACAGTTTCGAAATAAGCAATTTGGCTGCGCCTAGTAAAGACGCATCATGGACAACAACTCTGGTTTGGTTCATATTGGCCGAGATCGGCGTCATATCAGACTAGTTTGAAGCCATATGAGCCGAGATTGATAATGGGCAATTCTGAGAAAGAAAACGATTTCTAATAAATAACCAACGATAGCACTTGTGGGTGGTAGTCCCCGAAGTTCTTGAATATTTTTGGCACAATGGGAAATAATGAAGTTAACCAGTTAAGTTGAATAATTGTTTTAACCCTTTACCCAACGCAACAGCCAGAAACGGCCAGCGCTATTCACAAAAATCGCTAATTAATTTTCATTATTTTTTCAGTTTTTGTCTAAAAAACGTAGGCTATGACCCCTCTTTGGAACGAGCTCGTCGAGCTCGTTCCAAAGAGGGGTCATAACCTATATTTTTTAGACAAAAAATGAAAAAAAAGTTATTCAAGAATTTTTTTATAAGTGTCGTCTGCTTTTCATGTTAGGAAAGGGTTAATGATATCCCGAGAGCATAATAATAAAGTTTCGAAAACCTTATAGTGTCCTCCAGATCAGTCCAAATGCCGTCAGGTGTCTCTAATTCGAGTTATATTTGTGTAGTCACACTGACTCTTGGGCGCCCTGTTCCAAACACGCAATGATATTTGCATGTAAGTTTTCATATATCCAAATTAGATGTCTTGGTGCCTCAACATTATTCAGAAGTCAGTTGACTGGAGATTTTAAAGTTATTTTTTTATATTTATTTTGTTTCTTCTGTTCTCTGTTTTTATCGGTTAAAACCACCTGAGAAAACCATGTTTATTTTAATGTTAATTTTAAAACCTTTTTTATGCGTGCATAACTGTTGTAGTTTGCCATTTTAATTCCTTTTTTCAACTTGTCCTTGCTGATCCTTTTTTTTGTTGATTTTTAACTGGTTGAGTGTTAGAATCCACTATCAGGGCTTTAAAAATATGAGCGCACCGGGGTAAAAACCAACATTTTCTTCGCTCCTGTTCCATATTCAGACAAGCGCAGCTGATATTTTGTTTATTTAAATTTGTTTTATTACAAATATTAGAGAGTGCCTTACAACAAAAGAAATGACCAAATTCGGTTCAGCAGAACTACTCTAGCCATCAGCCAGTTAACCCTTTACCTAACATGAAAAGCAGACGACACTTGCAAAAAAAATTCTTGAATAACTATTTTTTTTATTTTTTGTCTCAAAAACATAGGTTATGACCCCTCATTGGAACGAGCTCGACGAGCTCGTTCAAATGAGGGATCATAACCTATGTTTTTGAGACAAAAAATGAAAAAATAATTAAAATTAATAGGCGATTTTTGAGAATAGCGCTGGCCGGTTTTGGCCGTTACGTTGAATAAAGGGTTAATAAATAGGTAGAGTGCATAAAGCCCACATTTGGGTTTTATACTAAAGTATATGTAACATAACCCCGACGGTTCGTATTCTGTGGGTGGACATTACACTATCTTTGAAGTGACATTTATTTATTTATTTATTTGGGTTTAACGACACTTTTCGACAACCAGGGTCACCTCGTGTCGAACAGTTTTACGGGAGGAGGAAGCCGGAGTGTCGGGGAAGAACCACCGAGAAGCGGCGAGCAACTGTCAGACTTCCCAACATACTGACTCCACACAAGCAGGGTTTGCATTGATTTAAGACAAGTGCACCGTCGACGTGCTTTCACGCTCTAGTACACAGCGCCACCGTGCGGTTTGAAGTTTAATGCCGTAACTACTGAGCCATCAATGGCTCCCAAAATTGTAAGCAGACTAAGACCAAAAAAGCAAATTTTGACACTTACAGTTAATAATTATGTCTGATATTTTATCAAATTATGATACTATTCCAGTTAATAATAGTGTCAAATTATGCTGAATGTGTAAACGAAAATAAATTATTTTGAGTTTACTAGCTTTTTCATTCAAGTTTCCCAGCTTTTTTTCTACAAACACCTTCCAAAATTTATTTAATTATTTATTGATGTTTAAGGTCACATATTTATGCACAATGTACCTTCCAAAAGGTCGAACAGATAGGCTGTTGCATTACAACTCTTCAACATGCCCCTTCTAGAGTCCGTGTCTCATAGAGAGGTTCTTTACCAGCTGAAATACATTTGAAACTGTTACAGACATGATATTTGTTGATATTTGTGTTTGAACTCTTCAGTTAAAAATTGACATCGTTGTTTTAGCATTTTCAGACTAATGGCATACTCCTCTCTCTAAATTTTTAAAGCCACCACCCCACCCTCGTAACCACCCAAGGACAATATGCATTGAAAATACATTCGGTAAACGAGATGCGAGTACGTACCTTTGATGAATAAACAGTTTCCGAAAGAAACGTAAAACTAGTAACAGACGTACCACGTTTTGTGCCTATATGGTTTCTTACGAGAAGACAAAAGCTTTAGATTTCTTCGCCATGTTCAAACGTGTTATACACCAATAGAAGCATTCTGTTGTGCTTCATTTGGTATCAAAGTTTTTTATGTCGTCAATGGTTGTTTGGCGTGAACATAATGCCTCTCCTCATTCTACTGTTCCAGGTCTTTCCACACGAGTAATTGCGAATTACAGTGATTGTGATCTGTCCACCATTGTTAATGAAAATGCTGAGGTATAATCTTCACGCAATATTTTTAGCATATTTGTTTTTCAAGAATTGGCAACTTATATTAACGCCTCTCTTCGGTCCAATGGCTCAGGTGTGTGGGATGACCTTCGTAGTTGCAACTTCGCGGCCTTGCTCTTCTCGAATACACGGAAGGTATCTTTAGCCTGCATGCGGAGCGTGTCTCTCTCCGCACAGGGGACAGTCATTTTACGTCCCCACCCGATAGGATGGTACGCTGTGACATCGTCAAGCCCATAATTGATGCTGACAGAGAGTGTTCAGTCACCTCGAGAACTTTCCCCGACCGCGGATCGATCCCGGGACCTCTGGCATGAGAGACCAGCGCACTTATCCTCTCCCAACCGAGGTTCGATCCCGGGACCTCTGGCACGAGAGACCAGCGCACTTATCTACTCGGCCAACTTTCTCTATGTTACTAACGCGTTTAGTCTTCACGCTATCGCCTGCCACGTTCCCTTTTAGCGAATTGCATTAAAAATTTTGAGTGGGCACCAAAATATCTTCGTTGGCTAAAAGTTTGGCACTAAAAAATTCCTTTCAGTGAAGAGCGCGATCGATGACGAAACAAACGAAACTATTTCATTACACGCCTGTTCTATGAAATCCCCATCTACAGCAACACTGAACCATGCGGAAAATGAAAATCTGTTCCGCACACATGTGCGGAACGGAAATCGTTGGCGGACTATTTTTAAATATAAGAGGAATTTCACTGGAATTTTCTACAAATCGTGCACCGCAATTACAATTTGAATCGCTAGCGATAGCTGGCTCCACTCGCAAATTTGGTTGACGATAAAATGTGTTCTTTTGGTTGATAGTTCGTCCACTGAGTTCAAATGTGTTCTGTGTGCCAACTGGCGCATGGGACACAATGGAACTCAGGGGACGAGTTGTCAAATGAATTGCTGAGAGTCCTTCTCATAATTGCTTTAATAGACGTGAAGACGTGTAATAAACACAGAACGACACACGCGTGTGAATGGGTTAATCGATATGGCTCTTGCGCCATCGCGGTAGGATAAAACTCGAACCTGCGGCCTCTCGTTCTATCCTTCCGCGCTGGCATTTGTGCCATATCGATTGATCCATTCACACGCGTGTGCCGTCCTGTGTATTTATTACTTATAGTGTAAAGGAATCGTCAGCTGGCAATCAAGGAGGAAACACACACTAAAACCGAGTGATTTTGTCAATGCCTTGTTAGAAATTGAGTTTGGACAAACTATCAAAGTCAATTGTCAGTTAATGACATATATAATAAATAGGTACTAGGCGTATTCAGATTTAAACCACGAGTAGGATAAGGGTTTTAACCACTCGGCTTGTCAAGTGGTTAAAACCCTTATTCTACGGGTGGTTTAAATCTGATTATCAGCCCTTGTACATTGTTTTATTTATACCATGTTCTTAATAAATAATCGAATTTGTCACTTAAAATGGACAAAAAACGACACTTTCTATCGCCAACACATGGGTTTGTTTTATTTACATCTGCGCCGGTGAGCTGTATTACCTGCTGAACGTGAATGCTTGATTAAAAGCTAGACACATCGTCAAAGCTGATTGAATTTACTTTGCTTTTTCACTCAAATTATTATTAACAATTCTTAAATTTTATATTAAATATTTAATTGTAGGTATTTTAAACTTAATAAGTCATTAAATGTAGCAAATAGTACCGCAAAACGTCGTATGTTTGAATGAAACATCACGAAATGTGAATGTATCGAACTCGGCAAATTGCGTCATGTCAAATTAACTCCCTTCACTCTGGTGTCAAAATATCCAAATTTCAAGTAGCCATTTTTACCATAATGCAACTGGGAATTTAACCAATTCAGTCTTGTTTGACAGAGCTCAATGAGCTCTGTCAAACAAGATTGAATTGGTTAAATTTCTAGTTGCATTATGGGGAAAATTTGCACCTTCAACTTTAGATATTTCGACATCAGTGTGCAGTTAAAGGTCAAGTTGAATGAACTTCCTACTGTCGGTGTAAATGTTTTTTAACCGCAGGAGAAGCCTTACAACGGGGGTGGGGTTAAAAGCTAAAATTTTACATACAGGCTTTTCACAGGTAGTAACATAGGCAAGCATGGTACAGATAGAGGATATCTAGTGTTTTTGAGTGGATACCGAAAATTATCTCAAGCGCTCCGAAAACTATACATTTGTCTCGGTCACAAGTGAGATAATTTTCAGTATCCACTCAAAAACACTAGATTTTATTTTCATTATACGCTTTTTACAAGAATCGGATAATGCCACTCGTTTCAACCTTGAATTGATGCATGAAAGTAAACAGTTCATTAAATCTTTGAAACGCAGAAATGATTTGGTTGATACTCGGAACAGATAGTGTCTTGCAATCTGATTCAGCTGGTGGGTTTCTAGTCCAAACATGGCCTGAAAGTCCGTAATATAAGTTTTTGGTTTGGTACGTCCTTTAAAAGGACGTACCAAACCACAAACTTATATTACGGACTTTCAGGCCATGTTTGGACTAGCGGTTTTCTTGCATCAATTCAAGATGAATACGCGTTGGATTATTGCTGGAAATGATCGGTATCCACTTAGAAACACTAGATTTACTTTTCATTATACGTTTTTAGAACAAATTGATCATTTCCAGTGATAATTTGACTCGTATTCACTTTGAAGTGATGCTTGAAAGCCGCCATTTTGAATGATACCGCGAAAGTGAAATTTGTTTTATATGTTCACAGTGGGGGATACGATTTCTGTCTTTCCGCAGTTTCTTCGATAATCTATCGTTTAGCTTATAATAAAATGAAGTATTTATACAATTAAATGCTGCCTTTTGTAAAGATTCGCGACCGCCAAACCCAGTGGATTAACAGTAATGAGATAATCAATCTGTTATTAAAGTACAACAACAGGTGTGTGTTCCGATAGGATTCAGGCTGATCATTAGCTGAATCAGCTGTATAGATATAACTTGGATAACATCCCTTGTCGTCAACGGAGGAATTGTCAGAGCTTTTTTCAATTCAATTCAATTCAAATTTATTCACTCATCAACCCGACATGGGTACATGAGGTACAAATAACATATCTACATAAAGATACTGGTGGTTTCATAATTTAGATACAAGCATAGACATGACACTGTACATTGTGATAATTAAATTGACTGAAGATTGGAATACGAGTTGTGCATACTAAGACCTCGTATTGTCCCTTGTCAGGAAACGGGTGCCCACTGCAATGCTAAAACATTGCAGCAGCCACCCGTTCCCTATCAACGGAAGTGGTGTTACTCTGAGGCTTGAGTTAATCCCCCTCCCACCCGCGCAACAAATCCGTGGCACGATATGACTATGATTTCTTTATTGGTCGTTACTGATGGAGATTAAGTTCACTTTGTTGCAATGCTGGACCCGTCTTTCCCAGGATACGTCGAAAGGGGGTAAAGGTGAGCAAGACATAGAGAACAGAATAGTTTTCCTTTTTTTGCTCCGTAAGAGAGAAAGATGGGGGTGAGCAAAGCTGGTACAAGATAGGCAGTGTCGTTGTATTTAATATATAGTGGAACTTGGAGGTAAAATGAGGACCATACCTGTATCCCGTAAGGCCCCTTATGCAGAATCAAGCAAGGAGTGAATATCAGGACCGGTAGGGTATTTAGGAAACTCCATCAGTATCCCTACTAAAACCAGCCGTTTATACTGTGGACTACCTTTGTCACGACCAGTGACTATTAAAAATAGATTTTATGGACTAGGTTGAAATTATAGATTGCAACCGCTCTGAAGAGAAGAATGTGTTAAAATAGACTGCTTTCATTATACGCGGAATGATGGGTTCTCGTTTAAAATATTTTACCAGTTTAAGAATATATCCACAAAATTGGGCATTCCTGCCCTTTCATGGATACATTGTGATGTCCGGAGGAATATTTTTCAGTCTTTTTTTCAACTGCTACGGAAACTTCGAAGCTCGTCTCCTGAATTACATACTTCTCTATCTCCCGGTTGGGAGAGGGAACAGCATGAAACCCAGGCGGCGAATCGCAAAGGGGTAGGGAAGAGAGTTATAATTTAGATTGAGTAATCTGTGTAAAACAACTGCATCATTAATTTTGAACATTGAATTTATCTCTCGATAAAACTGCAGAGCTGCTTCAGGATTTTCACGCTTGTCGTACACATTAATTTCTGGAATTTACAAGTGTTCAGCCGGTTGTAAGACCACACTGGAAGGAAACTTTTGCGTAATTCCTTTAAGCAAGTACACTCGATGATGTAATGATATTCATCAGCAACTGTATTGATGTCGCACATCAGACATATGCACTCATTTCGGGGAATATTACTCCAGGAACCAACCTCTACAGGAAGCCGATTATTTGTCAATCTGAATTTGTCCAAAGTAGATCTGTTTTGGGGTCCAAGTTTTATCAAATAGGGTTCTAGAAAAAGGGTACTTTTGAAACTTTTATAGGTAATACATTTTGGAGAGGCAGACAGTTTGGTTTGCCAATCCTGTTCATACTGACAAGTTAATACATATTAAACATTGTGGACTAATTCAGGTTTATGATCTACTTGTTGGTAGAGCCAAACCCCGGACATTATCAAAAATCGTTTCAACGATTACAATCCATTTATTGTCGATTTTGCCAGCAATATGCTGGTGCAACAAATACTGATAAAAAAACTGAAGTAAGTTTGGTGGGGGTGGGCCTGTACAATATTGGCCCAGAAAGATACCATTCTCAACTTAATTACTATGCTCAGTGGGTGACGATCCAATTCACCATACATCATAAGATTAGGAGTGCTACTTTTAAGTCCAAGTATAAATTTCACAAATTTTTAAATGAACTTTCTCAATAATTTCTAAATTTTCGAAACCCCACACCTCGCAACCATAGGTTAAGATTGGTACAACTACTTTATCAAAAAGGTCTTATTGGCATTCAATAGATAAACTAAAATTTCGAGCTTTCCTTAAGACACTATACATGGCCTTTCTTGCTTGCTCTGCTCAGAATTTTCTGGTTCTCAAGAACGAGCCATTACAAGTTAAAACAACCCCAAGATATTTATATGCATTCACGCGTTCTAAATTTTTCCCTTCAAAAGTGAGTATGGTTCTTGGATACCTGCCTTTCCCAAATACGATACATTTGGTCTTGGAAAAGTTTACATTTAATTTTTATTCAGAGCAGTAATCAGAGAATTTGTTTTGAGCGATTTGCATTTCCGCTGCTGTTTCAGCTAATAATACTATATCATCAGCATACAAAAAGATAAGTAATTTAACAAAGTGTGTGATTTGGGCGTCCCGCTGGGAGCTTAGGGTTATACCATTAACCCCATTTTTAGAAGGAACTCTTCGAGATCATTCAAGTATAATGAAAATAAAAAGGGGATAAATTTTCACCCTGACGGACTCCTGCATTACATAAATAGAAGTCCGAAGTTGAGCTTCCTATTTTAACTTGGGATTTTATTCCGTTATACATAATCCTAATATAATCAAAACATTTTCCCCCAATTTTGTTTTTAATGAATTTTTTCCAAAGTCCTAGTCTCCATACTGTATCAAACGCCTGCTTAAAATCCACAAATGTGCAATACAGCCTCTTGCCAGAGCCCTTCATTAGGTTCATTAGGGTATACAGAACAAATACGTTGTCAGCGGTAGAATACCCCTGTCTAAAACCCGTTTGGCACTCCCCCAATAATTTCTTCCGCCTCAGAAAAAGCCAACAGTCTAGAGTTTAATATTTTCGTGAAAAGTTTGCCAAGACAACTAAGAATGCTAACAGGGCGATAATTTTCAGGGTACTGGGGGTCCCCTTTATTTTTAAAGATAGGCTTTACAACACCTATTAGCCACGATTCAGGGACAATACTCTTATTAAATATCAGATTAAAGAAACGGTTATAAGCAGAAAGCATGACAGGGAGAGATGCTTTAATATGCTCGTTTACTATTTGGTCTGGGCCTGGTGCTTTACCGGCTTTTAAAGAAGCGACAGCATTCTTGATCTCTTCATCAGATATATCATCATTGATTATATGATCATATTCGGAGAGTTCTGGGCGCGGAAAACTTACTTCAGTTATCTCAGGAGGGACATGGTTCGAATGCTTAATATATGTGAACATAGTATGCAGTGGAACCTTCGGTAAACTTGGTATCTTATCAGAGTTAAGAATTTTCCAATACTCTCGAGGGTTAGAACTTCGCAAGCCTGATAATAACCTCGCAGTTTCATTTTTTGCCCTTTTCATACTCTTATACAAAACTTTCTTATAAGTTTTACATGCTTCCGAGAGGAGCTGTTTATTTTCGGGTGTCCTACAGCGGTTGAACGTTTTTTGAGCTGTGCGACAGATCTTTCTTGCCGACCAACATTCATGGTTGAATCACTTCACTTTTTATTTGGGGAGCTAATACCGTTCAGGTTTTTTTTCGTCTCAACCCAAAAGTGTCCTTTGCTGCGGAAAAGAGAATAGTGCAGGTCATCTCAGAGATATCGTTTATATCATCCCTAGAAGGATCAGCTATGTTCTCCAAATTTTCAAGAAGTTCATAAATTTTTGAGTTATCGATATTGTTCAGGTATTGATCTGGGCTATCGTGCGACCAGAGGATAGGTAGGTTCTGCATCGTTCTGCAATTCAATTTCGTTGCTATCAGAATTAGTATAAGTACCAGTGTGGTCCCTTGGTCTAAGGGTGAGTACGATTCCAGAAAGATACATCGGAGTAGAGGTTACAGTAGTCTTAAACCGAAAAGTTTTCGACAATGCTGAGAAGTTCTGGAGTCGAAATACAATAGTCGACAGTGCTAGCACCTTTGCATGTAAGGGAGCCAACATTTTTGTCGTCTCCTATTCTACCATTCAAAATAAGAAAATTGTGTGCTCGGCAAAATTCAATTATCTTATTACCGTAATTATTTTTAAATTTATCTTGCGAAGATCGGGCATCCAGATTTGCTAATATATTATTGGGTCTTGTCTGATCTTGCGAGATACCGCCCCTACCCTCAAGACCAAAAGCAGATTCATCCAGTGTAAAACTCCACCTCCTCACCAGTGCTGGCATTGAAGTCTCCAACAAGACAACAAGTTTACTGGTTGGGAAATTCTCAATCATTTCACTCTCTATTTCATTGAAACTATCTATAGACGAATAAGAACTATTTTCGGGAGGTATGTAAACAGCTCCAACAATTATATCTTCGTCATCACCTAGGGCCCTTTTATCAAGTTTGAACCAAAGGATTGAAGTTGTGTGGGATTTTCTCCGTGACCAATTGTTCGGTCACTCTTGAAATAATTGTTAGTTCATTTTTCAAAACTTGGTCAATTTATTTGAGACAGACAACAGAAAAAGAAAAAAAGTAATTAATAAGAAAAAAGAAAAATCCTCCCTTCCCATTAGTGTTTTGGCACCAAAACTCTTTATTTGGTACAGTGGAACCCTGTTAATTGAATAGCCACTTTGCCAATGAAAATTATTCAATTAATAGGAGTATTCAATTAACAGGGATTGTCACTTTCCTGTATTCTGCAGATAAACCTAGCATTTATTCTACTATATCTTGTTTGACAGAGCTCTATGAGCTCTGTCAAACAAGATACAATAGACTAAATGCCTCTATTGGATGCATTGAGGCCAAATAGGTCTATAACAAAGGAAAATTGGGGAGAGTCAGGGTATTTATGGTTTTGTGTTGGGAAATTATATTCAATTAACAGGGATATACAATTAAGAGATATCCAATTAAGTGGGCTCCACTGTACTAAATATCCAGAACGGTTAAAAATGCACCACACAGTTTTGAGCTTGCGTGAATGCCGCTGTTGTGAGAAACACAGAATTCAGTATCTTGTTTTTTAATAAATATTTTTGTTTTAATTTTTTACTCTAAAACACAGTTTATGACCTCTCGTTGGAACGAGCTCGTGGAGTTCATTCCAATGAGGGCCATAAGTCATATGTTGGAGGACGAGAGTGATAGCAAACTTGATAAGTACGCTGGTCTGTTGTGTCTGAGGTTCCGGGAAAAAATCCCCGGTAGAGAAAGTTTTCGAGGTGTCCATACTATACTAATGTGATAACGTTTGTTTTTTTTTTTTTGCTTTTTACTGGGGTTTGACGGGTGGAGGAAGCCGGCCGGAGTACTCGGAGAGAACCAAAGAGCAGCGGCGAGCAACTGCTAGACTACTAACTCCGCAAAAGCAGGGTTAGCATTCACTGAAGACAAGGCGGTCAGTTTTACGGGCGGAGGAAGCCAGAGTTCCCGGAAAGAACCACAGAGAAACGGCGTGAAACTGTTAGACTCCCCCGCTTTCTTATTCCACTCAAGCAGGGTTAGGATTGGTTGAAGACATTACACCATCGACGTGCAGTACGCCTTAGTGCACAGCGTCACCGCGTCCCCACGTGGGCAATTGGGATTAAGTGCCTTGCCCAAGGACACAACGCAATCACTCGTGATGGAGATCACGGTCACGATTAGCCAGTGTGCAGAAATGTGTGACCTTACAATAAATAAATAAATAGTGGACGATATTTATAAAAAATTTCACCCCAGAGCATAGCCTCATTGGAACGAGCTCATCCGGATCCGACGCCTCTGGTCTTCAGTCAAAACACAACATATTTCTACCGACTTGGGAATGAAGAGATCCAGACATTTGAGGAGTACCTAGTTAATATCATCAAGAGACATTTTAGTGCAGATACATCAGCACTGGCCCTATATAAGTCGTAAGATTAGGCCTGAAAAAGTTAAAAATCTGTTTCTCAGGGCCCTCCCTTATGATCATTTTGACTGCCACATGCTCTCTTTTCATAACCAATGCAAACTTAAAAAAAATTAAATTAAATTGTTTATGTCTGATATATTACCCAAGTTAATAAAACTGATAAATTTATCCCTTGAGTGCAAGAAGGATTTTGAAATGCTTTAGCTTTAGCATTGCAAAGCCTTCGTGCACTCAAGGGACGAAATACACCACCACCCTGCTATTCTGTAGATTATGTGGCCTAAAACTTAAAACTAACCAAGAACATGAACTTTTGATGGCAAAGTAATAATTACAAAAATAAAAAATAAAATAAAAAAACGCCCGCCCACATACAATTTTACAAAATATGGCCTGAGAAACAGAAGATCATTTTTCTGGGGCCTTACAGTTTAGAGTTCATGAATTAATTATAAGCTATATTTTTTTCTTGATTGTTTGCTGTAAAATGCATTGACTGTAAAATAAAATACATTTTGCAGCACGAGACAGCCCATAACAGCATTGATTGCAAATGAATCATACTATTTAATTGCTATACATAAACACAGAAACATGTCTTGTCTTCTCTGGTTTCAAGTCAAGTTTTGAAAGCTCCCACTTCGACTGAAAATCATAAATCATTTGAAGGTGTTTTGACTTGTTTTCATATATAATTTATGCCAAAATGTAAGACATTTGGCCAGTGGAGTTTCGGCCAACGAGATTTCTGCTTAACTCTTTGCCTAACACGACTCGTGGACGATACTTGACAAAGGGTTTCTTGAAATTTTTAATTTTTTGCTAAATAACCTAGATTTTGAACTCTCAAATGACAAAAAAAAAAATAAGACGAAAAAATAAATAAATAAATAGTTTGGTTTCGGTCACATGCAGTTGAAAACTAGGGTCCGTCGGTCGTGATCTTTTATTTTTATTTATTTATATATTTTTGTTGTTGTTGTTGTTGTGGGTTTTTACATATTGTATTTTCTCGTACAGGCACTTAACCTTTTACCCAACGTAAACGTAACAAAACCGTCCTGCGTCATTTACAAAAATCGGCATTCAAATTTTATTAGGTTTTAATTTTCTGTCTCAAACACATAATTATGACCGCTCATTGGAACGAGCTCACCGAGCTCGTTCCAATGTGGGGTCATAACTTATGTTTCTTACGCAAAAAATGAAAATGATTAGTTATTCAATTTTTTTAAAAAGTGTTGTCTGCTATTTGGATTAGAGAAGTGAAGATTTGAAAAATGTATGGCGTATTTTCGTGGTGCACACGTGTTTGAAGCCCGGTCCATACGTATCTTCCGATATTATTTAAATTGAGATAACATTTTTGTTACGTGCTTATATAAGGTAGGGTCGGACGTAAAAATTAGGAGAGACCTGCAAACCTGAATCACACCACTATTTTTCCTGAACCTGAGAAAATTTGAATGGCGATGTTTGTGAATAGTTCTGGTCCATATGGGTGTCATGTTAAGGCGCCTTGACCAGCAGTCATTTAGACCTTTCTGCCAATGACGATCGTTGTCAACCAATTTGTCATCTTCTTTGTTGGCTTAACCCCTTAAACCCTGGTGGTCCATGGCAGTAATTGTAAGAGACCATATCCATTATTTGGGGATAGAACATTTAATATTTTCAACGAAAGCTGCACGTTGAAAATATTTATTGTTCTACCCCACACGTTCACTTAGCAGCCATCTTATTTAATAAAATTACGACGTGTCGTGTTCCTGGATCCGACACGCGATCTCCCGGGTTTAAAGGGTTAACATGGTATATCCTATACAATTTTTATTAGATTTTTACGAAAGCTGATAATGAAGTATGAGTATGGTGTATGAATGTACATATGAAAAGAACTAGGTCCATTTGTCCGCCTGCCAGTCCATTCCTCTACTCGTTTATCCGCATGTGGTTACAAATGTATGCATATAACAAGCAGAAAAGTCTGCGAGAGATATGGAATTTGTTAGACCCCCCCCCCCACCCCCCCCCCCCCCCCACACACACAGGGACCAGCCGTGAGGGCGACTAGGGCGATTATGTCGCCCTTCAAAGCCCAAAGTCGCCTAGAAAAATAGTCGGGGCGATAACAAGTCGCCCTCTAAAAATTGGCCAAAATGAGGAAAGGCTGAACTGAGTGATGCGAGGTTTACATGAAAACGATTATTTTCATAAATCGAATGTGCTCGAGAGTGATAAATGTGCATTTTAATTCGTCAAATAAACGTCCATTTATTTGAAATGACACGACAATCAATTGTCCATTGTCGCTTTTGGCGGATTTTTTTATTTCTATTTTGTTGCGTTTCAGTCGGAGCTTCAAGTGTCGAAACGAAAATAGGTGACTTACGCGACTCAACAAAATAACCCAGTTTGAAAGTAGGTTACGTCGCTTAGGATGCCGAAAATGTATACACAACGGACGTATTTTATAACACAGTATTTTCATTTTGTTTTTCTGACTGTTAATGTTGGGCTGTCTATTCCCAGAAAAACACGAATGGAATTGAAACACATGAAAAAAGCTTTAGTGATGACAAGAAAAGCTTTGTACAGGACACAAGTGTGCATGTGGACGATCTTGAAAAAGGGTCCTCCTAAACACCGGAATGACACAAAATGACGCGGAATGACACCGGAATGCCATAAAAATGATGTGGAATGACATTTCTTTTACAAAATACTCAACCCCAGAATTTATTTTGTTTATTAACTAACAAAGTACCTCCCAAGCAACCTTCTTACATCTGGTCCTGTTCACACTTTCAGACTTGGGAAATTATTAGCTTAGTAGAGGGTGCTGGGGGATTGTCACGAAGAAGAGTGGAGGGGTCATGAAGGAGAGGGTAGCAGTGGGGGATTTTCAGTCAATAATTACTTTGTGATTTTTTAACCTCGCACAGACGCATCATAGACAACTGGACCTGGATTATTTGGACATTAATGGAGGACCACAAATTGAAAATATGAAGGGGCGGCGGGGGTGGTACATGAATATTCTTAATTTTCCCCACTTGCCTATGAAGTCTCCCTACATGACACTGCAGTCTCCCTATTTGTTCTGGGGGGAGACTTGAAGTCTCCCTAAAATTCCTCCCTAGGCTGGTCCCTGCACACACACACACACGTCATATGCAAGATATGCGTGTCGCATGTGAGAAAGCCATGTGAGATAGATATCTATCTCACTTGACCCACGTGTACGGCTTATTAGCATATTTAATGAGCGCACGGACTATTTAATCATCGCATGATAGACATTTGAAGGAACATAAATATGGAAAGCAAATAATGTCAAATGACTGTGCGGAATTTCCATCGATCGATTGTTGCACGTGTTCGACTGACGTCATCCGAATGTGTCAATGTTCATTTTGCTACACATATTTAACCCCTGTCTTGCCGGCGTTGGGATTTAATTTCGTGGTATATACCTATGGTATATACAGAACTTTTGTGCTCTCTTTCCGATAAGCAAATCAGTTTTTTCAGAAATGTTAAAAAAAGCTGCACGTGCCCCTGGATTACTTTTGATGACGTCAGAGTGTTTTGTTGTGGGGGGGGGGGGGGGCGGGGGAGAAAAATTATTCAGCCTCATGTCTGGCCCAAATATCTTGCCCTCGGGTGAGATTTGCCCATCTCACACCCACCTCTTTAAGGATAATAATAATCTTTTTACCCTGCAAAGAATCTTTTCGTTTTTGTCATATTTTTGTTTTGTTTTTTCAAAATCCAAATTATCATTTATGTAACAGAAATTCTATCCTAATTTATTTAAACTTTATCTAACGCAAGTAGTACAGGACTCTTGCAAAATGCTTTCTTGATAATTACAAAGTTTAAATTTTTACTTCCAAAGTCCAAAACGTAGATTATAACCTCCCATTGAAACGATCTCAAGGAGTTCGTTTCACTGAGAGGTCATATGCTTTGATGTTCAGGCAAAGGTGAAAAAAACAAAACTTTAACAAACGCTCAAAGCATATTTGTGAGAATAACGCATGATGGACAAGATTGTTAACGTTAGATAAAGGATGAAATATATCCCTATTATAAAAGATTTGGTTTATGGCAATTCTGGACAGCGCCTGAAATCAGAGGCCAGTAAATTGTCACCAAACAAGAATTGATGTAATTCCTCTAAATTGGGCACTATGGGTGTAAAGGATTGCCTAAACTTGACTCTATACTTCTGTTATTATGATAGATACCATGTAGATGTTGAAAGTAACCTCAAATACCATAAATAAATAAATAAATAAATAAATAAATAAATAAATAAATAAATAAATAAATAAATAAATTTATTGTTCTGTAGGCCGATACAACCAGTTAATCTGAATGGAAGATTAAAACACACATTTCAAAATTGTTAAACCTAGTTTGGGACTTATATACTACGTCTTAATTTTAAAAGACTATTTCGTCGCCTGAGTTCTAGAATGTCCTATCTCCCCTATAGGACATTCTAGCACTGAGGCGACGATTTGTTATTTGATATTAGGCACTTGAGGAATTAAGATTCATACGAGAATCAGATCGATTTGCGCAAACGATGAGAATCAACATTTATGCTTGCAAAATGTTCATTTGATTCTCGTTATAGATTCTAAAAGTGTCCAAAACAAAAAGCCTGAAGAGAATTCCATTTATTGCTTCCTTTTTCATAATAAGGTAACAATTCGACTCAGTAGTGGTGTCTAGTGAAGTCTTGTCTGACTATGCAAGCAGCGAAGACTTCTCTAGTCACCACTGCCAGGATACTAAATTTCCACCAGCAAGACTACCAAAAGCATGCATGCTGGAACTGGTGTGTATACATGTACATGAAAGACAACAATCTCACCAAAATTGGGTCTAATTCTTACGTTGGCTCTTCGACTCATTAGTGGTGTCTAGTAAGGTCTTGTCTGCCTATACATGTAGCCAACACTTCATTAGACACCACTGCCAGGACACTATATTTCCACAAGCAAGACTACCAAAAGCCTACATGTTGGAACTGGTGTGTATACATGTACATGTAAGACAACAAACTCACACCAAACTTGGAGCTGGGTCCTTAAGTTGGCACTTCGACCCAGTAGTGGTGTCTAGTGAAGTCTTGTCTGCCTATATAGGCAGCCAAGACTTCATTAGACACCACTGCCAGGACACTATATCTCCACAAGCAAGACTACCAAAAGCCTACATGTTGGAACTGGTGTGTATACATGTACATGTAAGACAACAAACTCACACCAAACTTGGAGCTAGGTCCTTAAGTTGGCACTTCGACCCAGTAGTGGTGTCTAGTGAAGTCTTGTCTGCCTATATAGGCAGCCAAGACTTCATTAGACACAACTGCCAGGATACTATATTTCCATCAGCAAGACTACCAAAACTGCTGTATGTTGAAATTGGTGTGTATACATGTACATTTAAGACAACAAAGTTACCATAATTGGAACTGGACCCTTAAGTTGGTACTTCGACTCAGGAGTGGTGTCTAGTGAAGTCTTGTCTGCCTATATAGGCAGCCAAGACTTCATTAGACACCACTGCCAGGACACTATATTTCCACAAGCAAGACTACCAAAAGCCTACATGTTGGAACTGGTGTGTATACATGTACATGTAAGACAACAAACTCACACCAAACTTGGAGCTGGGTCCTTAAGCTGGCACTTCGACCCAGAGGTGGTGTCTAGTGAAGTCTTGTCTGCCTATATAGGCAGCCAAGACTTCATTAGACACAACTGCCAGGATACTATATTTCCATCTGCAAGACTACCTAAAATTTCTGTATGTTGGAATTGGTGTGTATACATGTACATTTAAGACAACAAAGTTACCATAATTGGAACTAGGCCCTTAAATTGGCACTTCGACTCAGGAGTGGTGTCTAGTGAAGTATTGTTTGCCTCTACAAGCAGCCAAGACTTCACTAGGCACCACTGCCAGGAGACTATACTTCCACCTGAAAGACAACAAGAAAACCTGCATGTTGGAACTGGTGTGTATACGTGTACATATAAGACAACAAAGTTACCAAAATTGGAACTGGACCCTTAAGTTGGTACTTCGACTCAGGAGTGGTGTCTAGTGAAGTCTATATATGCAGCCCATACTTCACTAGACATCACTTCCAGGATACTATATTTCCATCAGCAAGATTACCAAAAGACTGTATGTTGGAACTGGTGTGTATACATGTACATGTAAGACAACTAACTCGCCAAAATTGGAACTAGGCCCCTCAAGGGTTAAGTCTAAGCAAATATATCTAAATATAGAAGATACACAAAGTAGCTTGGTGTACCAAATGTTCACCACGAATGGTGAAGTTGTGTTAACTGTCAGCCTTTAGCGGTTAACACCACTTCACCACGAGTGGTGAACATTTGGTACACCAAGCTACTTTGGATATATTTTATTTATACCATGTTCGTCAGGCTATTAAGAGTTGCCATTATTTATTCTCGATTTTAGTGAGCAGCAGACGTACACACGTGGGAATCTGCTTTTGTTTACATGAGAACAGATGGGCGGTACTCCGGCTGTCAGTTTTATCGCAGAAACGAAATGGAAAAAGAAATGAGCAAATCACGGGACCTTTTTCATTTTAATAACACAGTAACATACTATTTCGAGTTATGGAAACTTTATTAACATGAGACAACGCATGTTTGTTAATTGTTGGTATCTTATTTATAAATGTAATAAATAATTGCCGCTTACATTTTACTCTTCGCTTGGCGACTGGTGATAAATTTAGACAAGTTTGCATTCATGTCGAGGTCACCAAATGTCAGCTTGGATGTAGTTCCACTGTAGGTGTAAATTTTAACTACTGAAATCCCATTGCTGTCCTGTTCACCACAGACACACGTGTTCACCACGGTTGGTGTGTAAAGCTAAAATTTATGTCATAGGCTTTTTTTATATATAGTAGAATTCTAAATAATTCGAGCATTGAAATTTGATTTTCGCGTTAGGAGTTCATGGGAATCAAAACGGATTCTCGTGAATCGGGACGAATTTTAAGGCCTGTACTTTTGGCAAAGTGGGAATGCTCCGCGTCCGGATACGTTTGTGTCTACATCGAAGTGGAGTGTCGGATTTGACCTTGCGATACCATTGCACAACACATTAAACATTTTGTAAATCAACACCGAATATAAAAAACAAAAACTGGAGCACGAACGTGGCATACAGAAAACTAGAAAATATACTCTGCATTTCTCGGGTTAAGGTGAAATGACGTTATGTGATGCCATAAGTGACGTTTGTGTGTAAAATGGCATATATAACGGTGCCGCTATAGACGTAACATCATAACGCGACGTCACATGTAACATTTACACTGCCCATGTTACTTCCGGTAAAAAATTACTCCTAGATGCTATATTATGGATCGATTTTCTAAAACTGTCGGAATGCATAAGTAATAAACACAGAGATAGACAAATAATAATAATAATAATAATAATAATAATAATAATAATAATAATAATAATAATAATAATAATAATAATAATAATAATAATAATAACAAAAACTATAATAACAACAAGAGGTCTGTATCACAAAGCGCTGACAATGCCCCCGACCGAAAAAAAATTTCTAAGGCGAAAGAGTGAAAAAGTGCCATAACTCTATAGAAAAAATGTGTCAAAGAACCTCACGCTTCACAGGCATCGTCCCCCATGATGCACTATCACAACACCAAATATCTTTCAAATCGGATTAGCAGGGGCTAAGATTCAAGAGAAAATGTTGGTACGGACGGACGGACGGACTGACGGACGGGCGGAGGTCTCCACTAGATAACTCTTCGACTTTTCAAGCCGGGTGGCATAATAACGCTTTGGCTGGTCGCTGATTTTCTGTGGTTCTCAGGTAAGAAGGCATTGATTAACTCTGTGCTGTCACGTGCCTCCCTAACTGGAAACGAACTGCCTGATGACATCCCGTATCCAGGGTTCCTTTGGGCCTTGAAAAACCTTGAAAAGCCTTGAATTTGAAAATCTATTTTCAATGCCTGGAAAGTCATTGAATTTCCCCAAACCTCCAAAAGTGGCCTGGAAAATCCTTGAACACAATCTTTCAAAATATATAAACCATCACAATTTTCCAGTAATTATCCTACAACTTATTTCCGCTTGTACTGTACTCTCGATTTTTAGTCGATAACCTTGAAAAACCTTGAATTTTACTTCTATGAAGCCTTGAAAAACCTTAAATATGGCATGTAAATGGCCTTGAATAGCCTGGAATCCTCTTACTAATTAGCTGCAGGAACCCTCGTAGCCCTTTCTTCCCAATCTCCCAGATAAGCATACTAAACCTCTTTTTGTCTCACCCAGTACCCACATATCCTTCTTTCACCAATCCCCTTCTACATTATACATGCAGAGTGATATTTTGGACATTGTAATAGAAAGTGTTCCAAGGTCTTCACTATTCCTAAATTACAAATTTAGAACTGCATTTCATTGTCTTTGCCAATTTTCCTCCAAGCAGAGACCTAAATTTAAACAACGTTGACCCTGCAAGGATTCCATCAAGGTACTCCTCAAAACCTGTCCAATTGCGGTTACAAACCACCATGCATCTTTCTCTCACGATTTTTGTTATCCTGGGTTGTCCTCACTGAGTCAGATATCTCCATTGAAAAGTTCTCTACTAACTACCTCTCTTGCTCAATCCACCCTATCTTTGTACTTGAATTCCAAATATGTTGAACATTAGTTTACACCATCGGCTGTCGGAAAGCTTTACCAAATAGTTAAGATAACATTAAGTCTATCCTGTCTCTATCCTCATCCACCAAAGCTCATTTCTCCTGGCGTTGCGGCCTTTCTCGATCCTGTTATCCACCGGCCTGTGTCACTCTGAAGAGTTCCCAAACTCTTTACAGCTGTTTGGTTTCGAGGCACCACTTCCGTACCATGTGTTATACTTTGTACACCTACCATTTCCCAAACGATTTTCTCCACGAACATATTGTTGAAGCTATTTCTCCCTAAAGGGTTCATTTGCTTATCTTCCACACTGAGATGTTTGCTACTACCTTCTGGAATACAGAACTCCCCCACTCTCCATTTCACTATCCACAGGTAGAGCCTTGTTTTTGTTCTCATTTAGCTCGAGTCTCAATTTGTTCCCATATCGTCCAACAATTGTCAGCATTTTATTGAGCCCTTCTTCACTTTCTGACACTAGGACCATATCATCTGTGAAATATATCCCTCAGATCTTCAGGTCTCCAACTGCAACCCCCTCGTCGCTATGCAGGAGTTCATCTGAATCTTTGATGTACAACGTAAAAAACTTCGATAACACCCTCTTATCTCCCAAACAGGACCTTCGAGAAAACTCTTCCAATGTTGCTACTGACATAGAGTCTGTATTTCCGCCCTCAACTTCAATACTCTATGAATTACTTCCTTTGTTTCTTTTATTCTCCCATTTCCAAATACGTTCGAATTCGATCTCCTCTCATTCTTACCGTCCTAATAAGATTGAAATTCTGCACCTTCCGATTATCGTCTTTAACCCTTTACCCAACGTAACGGCCAAAACCGGCCAGCGCTATTCTCAAAAATCGCCAATTAATTTTCACTATTTTTTTCATTTTTTGTCTCAAAAACATAGGTTATGACCCCTCGTTGGAACGAGCTCGTCGAGCTCGTTCCAACGAGGGGTCATAACCTATGTTTTTGAGACAAAAAATGAAAAAAATTAGTTATTCAAGATTTTTTCTTGCAAGTGTCGTCTGCTTTTCACGTTAAAGGGTTAATCTTATTTACTGTATTTCGTGATTGCTGTACTCCTCTTTTGCTGCACTAGCATTGTTACTACTCCCACCCCTACGGGAATTTTCTACTCCTCCTGTACGTAGCACATTTGCCTTTACTGCCTCTACAGCCTTTTAAATTCGTCATTCACTGTGGTCCCAAGTTCCCGCGCTGGCACCTTAATCTTTCATATACTTTCATTTCCTGCCTCCGTGAGGGTTACAACTATGCCATCTGATATGTTCTGGACTCTGGCCTTCCTGTGTGCGTTCTCAAGTTTTGGTTCTAATTTTCCTTCATACTGCACCCAGTCAGCATCCTTGCTGAGTTCCCAAACCTCCTTAAAGCTTCTTTTGCTTCTTCTGCTATTTTTGCCCATGATCGTAACTGTGATCAAACTATCTCCCTCCATAAATCGGTATATGTGAGAATATAGTCCCCTCCCAGTGTCATTCCCCCCTGTCCATAATCTTCGCACCAAGCTCATTTGTGAAGTCTAACAGCTTCCTTTCATTCCAATTGCTTTACTTATCCCCGTCCTGGATGCCTCCCTCCTTAACACCTATGGGTCCATTAAAGTCTCCTATCAGAATTATACCGAGTCCCATGCTTTCTAATTCCGCGATATCGATTATATTGAGTCATTTCACCCAGGTTTGCCTCCCCGCATTGCAGAGGACACAGTTCCAAGGGCAGCACTTTTGTTTTGTAAATTAACTTGTACCCATCCGATTTCTTTACATACCTCAGCCGAGGTACTGATATCTGCCATATCTGTGATCTACGACGGTTTCAGATAAAAAAAATCTTGTAACCTGTCGAGAAATTACCCTGACTCGCCCCAGTTTTCCTTTGTTAGTAGATCTGTTTGTCCCCAGTACATACAATGCAGGCATTCAATCTATTATATCTTGTTTGACAGAGCTCATGGAGCTCTGTTGAACAAAATATAATAGAATAATTGCTAAGGAAAGTGACACAACCCCTGTTAACTGAATACTGTTAATTGAATAATTTCCATTGGCGAAGTGGTTAATAAATTAACAAGGTTCCATTGTACTCCCTTTGATTCAAGGAGAAATTATGGTGCTTGACTAAGCACTGAACAAAATTGACAACAGGTATATAGAATGAACAACGAAACCTCAATCAGCTCCATATTGAGACACAATTTTTTGAAGTTTAATAGCACTGCGAACTCTGTTTCATACGCATCCCTGACTTTTATCGCAATGAAAATCGGCTTCCGATAAATTTATCTCCCCCTGAAACTATCAGACGCGAGAAGAAGGTCCAATTAAGACGCAAGTAATTGGTGGGATGTGTTTTGAAAGTAATGTCTTTTTAAAGTAATAATAATAATAATATTAATAATAATTATAACAACACTTTGACCGGCCGCTGATTTGTCTGGGGTCTCTGACGAGAAGGCCTTGATTATCTCTGTGTTCCCAACTGCCTCCCTATTCCCACGCCTCTTCTCTCCTCCCAACACTCGGAGATGAGCTGCTTGATGACATCCCGTGGCCCATTCTTCCCAATCTTTCCATTATACTCCTAGTGAATCTTATTCTGTTTGTAATTAGTTTTTTAATGTTTTATCTTGTCTTCGATTGTAAGTAAGGTATGGGCTTTGGAGTAGTATGGATTCTTTCTGAAACGTATAAGAGCAGAATTGCAGCATAATTCAACAGCCGGAGACAGATTATATTTATCGAGGAAGGCTCGATTAGGGACATAACAATAAGTGGCAGACAATACTTTCCCGAAGAACAACAAGGACTACCCCTAAAATCATCACCATCTTCAACTTCTGGATTCAGACTAAACTTGTGGAAGTGGATCTTCTCAACGCATTATATACTTCTCAAAGTTTGCTATGCACCATGTTTATCCAACTACCTGTTTTACGTTTTAGTTGAAATATTGTTATGAAAAGTGTATATATTTTTTATTTAATTATATCTTTAATGATTTAAATACAGAAATTAAGATTTTGTTTGTGTTTGAGATTATTTTTTAGCTTTTGAATACGATAACCATGGAAAATGGATATTACTGTTAAAAGAGGAAATTTTTCAAATTTCCAAAAGAGTTGACGGAGCGAACTGATATGGGTTCAATATCGAGTATGAGACCCATTGTTGTTAATTACAGCTTGACAACGCCTTCTCATGCTCCCAATCAGGTTTCAGATCGTCTTTTGTGGGATGTTGTTTCTTTCTTGGACCAGCATGGCACCAAGCTCCTGGACACTTCTTGGTTGGGCTGGACGGACTGAAATTGCACGCTGCAACTCATTCCAGACATGTTCGATTGGGTTGAGGTCAGGGGATCTGGATCTTGCTGGCCAGTCCATACGCTCACCCCCCTGTCGGTACTCCCGGACATCATAGTCTACATGAGGACGGGCATTATCGTCCATCAGAATGAATCTATCACCCACTGCACCTGCATACAATCTGACGTGGACATCCAGGTTCTCATCAATATACCGCTGTGCAGTCAATGTACCACGGTCAAGGACACAGAGATCTGGACGTCCTTCCCAGTTGTTGCCGCCTCAGACCATTACTGACCCTCCACCACAGCGATGTTGGCTGCATGGAATCGCTCTCCTGGTCTTCTCCATACCCTAGAACGCCTAACTGTGTTGTCTAGGCAGTACCTTGACTCATCTGTAAACAGGACAGGTCGCCAATCTTCTCTGGTCTATCCAACGTGGTCCATGGCCCATTCATATCGTGCTTGGCGGTGGTTCTGGGACAGCTGAATGTAAATACATGGTCTTCTCGGTCGGAGACCATCTTAGTGCAACCTTGCCCGGATAGTCTGCGTCGAAACATTTACCCCGGATGCATTCTGAAGGTCACTGCGAAGCTGTTTCAAAGCGGTTCCTACGGGCCTGAATGATCAAAAACCGGTCTTCAGCTGCAGATGTTGCCCTGTCTCTGCCACCACCATGTCGGCTGACTGGTGTGCCATACTGCTGACATCTTGCCCAGGCTCTGGTGATCACCGTATGGTACACACTAAGGGCTTCACCAACTTGACGATGGGTAGCCTCTTGTTCCACCATCCCTACAGCCCGCCACATTTCTGTTTCAGACAAATGTCTTCTTACATCTGCATTCACCATATTCAATCATTAAATCACAAGGGTTTGTGTTAAAATGAAGATTGAATACCCTACACATGTCATGTACTTATATACAGTACACGAAAACATCATGAAATCAAGGAGTACATGCTTTCCATGACTGTCACGAAAGAGAGCTAATGTAAACACTGGGGACCATCTCAATACATTCCCCAATCATATCCACCAAAAATATCGCAAATGTGTCACAAGAAAATTTCACAATGATGTGTCAAATATGTGGTGCTTAGCAAACTTTGAGTAGTATATTAAACTAGGGGTGAAAAGTTTGGAATATTGGCATTTGCAACCCAACATTTTATACTGGTAACTAATAATAATGAAAATCAAATAACAAACTGAGGGATCAGTCATTACCCCATGCATTTGAAATTTTAACACCATCAAGCATAATGTGCAGGGTTCATTGAAGCATGACTTGTGAGATGTTGGTCAGTGAAAAAAATTGATAAATACAAGCTTGGTGTGACATATGCTTGGTGGTCTCAAATATTGTGTCAACATGGTTAGGTTAACAGAAGGACAAAAATGGGAGCTTGTGAGTCTTGGGACAAGAGGAGGGTAGAAACAAATATTTGATGCATGAATTCGTCTAAAAACTGTCCTCTTGGAGATGATGACATGTAATTCATTAGCGACATCTTTTTGCTTCCATCCTTCTCTTGTACCAAGACTCACAAGCTCCCATTTTTGTCATTGTGTTAAACCTAACCATGTTGACACAATATTGTAGACCACCAAGTATATGCCACACTAAGCTTGCACTTCGTCCCCTGAGTTCCAATGTGTTTTATGTGCCCGTAGGCACAGATTATTTTGATGCAGTTAATAATTCAAATGCATGGAGTAATGACTGACCCTTCAGTTTGTCATTTGATTTTCATTATTATTTATTTATTTATTTATTCATTTATTTATTGGTGTTTAAGGTCACATACTTATGGACAATGGCTAATCGTGACCTTGACAGTTTTGCGGATGGAGGAGGCCGGATTACCCGAAGAGATCCACCGAGCATTGACGAGCAACTGTCAGCTCTCCAACATTCTAACTCTGTTCAAGCTTCGCTCAAGCAGGGTTACAGCGGTTGAAGACATGTGCGCCACCGACGCGCAGTACTTCTTAGTACACGGCGTCATCGAGCCCCCATGTAGGCCCCGGACGGGGATCGAACTCGGGACCTCCAGCATAGAAGTCCAACAGTCTACCACTGAGCCACCGTGCTCCCGATTGTCATTATTATTAGTTACTAGTTTAAAATGTTGGGTTGCAAATTCCAGTATTCCAAACTTTTGTCCCCCAGTTTAGACTTTATATAGCCGAAGAAGAGATCAAGAACTACCCACTACAATCGATGGAGCAGCTGATTGGGTCCTGTTAGCTTTCTGGCTCCTTTGCTTCTCCTCTCGTGTGGCTGCTGGGTGTAGCAAGTACCATTGTACTGCTAAAGGGGTTGTAAGGTGTCAGTATACCTCACACCATCCTTGCGCGCCGTCGACTTGCTTGCCGGGATTTCGCATTCGTATTCATGATACTGTCGAATCTCGCAATTACAGTACTTTACACCTCGGCTCGAACAAAGCAGACAGCTCGTAAAAAATAATTTAACATTGTCTGAAATGGATGTGATAGAGTCAAACAAAGGTGGTGGGAGAAATATATTCTGATTATTAGAATACTAAAACGTCAACCAAAAAAAATAAAATATGGTGGAAATGGAGCAAGGTGGGGGCCACTGACGTGCAAAGCACTAATGCGAACTACACTTGGTGGGCAATTACAAGAAATGACACAACCACACTGTCATTCCTCAGATAATTCTATAATTGATTATGCAAATTTCAAAACAACATGGGACACCAGGCTGCCAGTTCTTTGGATACACCTACACAAATTTGTTCACAAGCAATAACACAATTTGACAATTCTGTTAACCCTTTACCTAACGTAGCGGCCAAAACCGGCCAGCGCTATTCTCAAAAGTCGCCAATTAATTTTCACTATTTTTGTCTCAAAAACATAGGTTATGACCCCTCGTTGGAACGAGCTCGTTGAGCTCGTTCCAACGAGGGGTCATAACCTATGTTTTTGAGACAAAAAATGAAAAAAAATAGTTATTCAAGAATTATTTTTGCAAGTGTCGTCTGCTTTTCGTGTTAGGTAAAGGGAGAATGTGAAACGAAGTTTGAGATATCAAAGAACTTTTGAGTGGCATTGGGCACACCATAAGAATAACAAGTTAGAACGATTTTATAGTAAACCTGTGTGAAATGATTTAATTTCTTACAATTGTAACGATTTACTAAGAAGAATGTTTCTTCTTTTCTTCACTGTGGTCCATTTTGCGTGTGGTAATTTGCTTTAGTGTTAGTTGCATTTCCCCAGAATATACTAACTCTGTTTTAGTAAAAAATAGAAACAGTAAAACAAACATTTAAATTCTCACCAATCCAGGGCTTATATTTCATCAAAATTTGGGAGAATACATTTGATTTCTTGTGAAAATGGTTGTGAGAATTCATACCCGCTATGAGTGTCCTAGGATCCTATTAGACCATCATGGTTGAATCCCTGTCGTATACCTTTAACACATGTTGGCCCTTTACCCATCACAGCTTTTTAATGTTTAAAATATAGACTGAATTTGATAATTTAAAAAAAAACAATATTCATCAATAAAACCTTACAAATATGGGTGTCATTGGAACCGGCTCATTGAGCCGGTTCCAAGGACAGCCATATTTGTACAATTTGATTGACAAAGTGTCAGAATATTTCCGGTCATGTGTTTGACTTGCATTGGTTAATTTTCTTCTGTTGTGTTAGGTAAGGGGTTAAATTGACTCAATTCTCTTCAGGCGAATCCTAGCAGAGGTGCAGCGAGAATCTGCTTGGATTCTTGCTGGTTTTGTAACGCGAATCTTCGCTAGAATGGATTCTCGGATTCTCGTCGAAATATAAGCCCTGCCAATCAAGACCTATTTCTCGGAACTGTTTCTTTTTTTCTGTTTCTTTTTTTTCCTTGTAAAAAAGGTTTTCTTTTATCCGTTTTTGACTGTTTCTTTTTTTATCCGTTTCTTTTTTTCCGATCCCCGTTACATTCTGGTGGAGATGTGCTGTTCGTGCATCTTGCATTAGTCTCTTGAGCTTTCTTCTTGTATCCAAAATCATCGTTAGCAAATCCTCTTCTGGTTCAGCTGGAAGCGGCGAGTGAAGAACAGGGAGCGGGGAGAAAGCAACATCTGATTCCGCCTCATTCTCCACAGGTCGCTCCGCATCCAGCCGCTCCTCCGTGGGAGGGGTCGTCTGTTGTGGGTAGAGCTGTGGGATGAAGAGGGTAGGTGGTGGCTGTCTCTTCCGACCCCCACTCGTCACCCTTGGCTTTCTTCTTCAACAGAAAGGCCTCCAGGCTCCGGGCGTCCCGTTCCTGGTTGAAGATCTCTTCTTCTTCCTCCTCTTCTTCTGTTCCAGAGGAGATGCAGGATCCCTCGGGTGAGAACCAGCGTGAGAGGAAGTTCTTTTACGAAAGGTACTACCTGTCCCCGAGGATGGTGATGTGTTGTCTTCCGTCTCGAATGTCACAGTTTAGTAGACGTCCAGAGCCAACAGGGTTTCCCTACTTCTGTGGGAAATTCCACTGAAGCTATTAGAGGTGGCAGTTAACGTCTTTGCGTTGTGAAGTCAACGGTGCGAACGAGAAAAGAATGTTTACACTTTACCCAACACAAATGCAAAAACCAGCCAGCGCTATTCACCGAAATCATCATCCAATTTTCATTTTTTGTCTGAAAAACATAGCTAATGGCGACCCCTCATTTGAACGAGCCCATTCAGCTTGCTCCAGTGATGGGTCACAAGCTGTTTTTGACGCAAAAAAAATTAGTCAGTATTCAAGAATTTTGTTTGGAAATGTCGTCTGCCTTTCGTGTTAGGTAAAGGCCTAAAAGCCAGCCTACTCTGTAGGAAAATGCCTGAAATGATGGACACATCGATGACACGACTTCGCTTACATTTTGAATTTTTATCTGCAAATAAAATATCGGTTCTCCAAACATAAAATGTACTGACTGTTTTAGGATATTAAGGGGAGCTAACTTTCCCGTAAATTTCTTAAAATGACGAAAATTGTCAGCCCTGAGACGCTTTTTGTAAACAAAATTACCAAGAATGTCGTGTGTCCTTCAGAAAATTCGCCGAAAATCTGTGAAAATCCCGGCTTTATACAGGGTGAGAAAATCAATACAACATTGGTACATTGTATTTCGGGGTGGGTATGATCTCATCTCGTTGAAAGTATGACATTTCGATCACGAAAAGGCCTATTCCTTAAACGAACAGACAATTCGCATCTCAAATCTCCCCTTGAAAATATATTTACCATCAATACTATCACGAATATCAGACGACACTTAAGTATCGAAAAAAATTTCTTCAAGAACTGAAAAATTTAATTTTTGTCCTCAAAACATAGCTTATGTCCCATCATTGGAACGAACTCGATACAAAGAGTGGTAATAAGCTATATTTTTTAGGCCAATTTTTTAAAAACAATAATAAAAATAGCAAATTTTGAGAATATCGCTGGCTTGCTGTGTTTGTCTGTTACGTTAGAAAAATAGTTAACGAAACAGTTATTGACAGTTTTGTAAATTTGAAATAAATGCGGAGAGTTGGCTGCCCCTATCATCGTTTGAATTCCTTTCAGTAAAACCTTAACGAGACAGCACCAGTGGCGGATCATAAATAGTGCCGTTGATAATTTTCTTTGACACAACACCAACGACATCTCCAAGTTGCAGACGGTGTTCCGACTCGCCAGGGGCTAATGCTATGAAACATTTACAATTGTATTTTCTAGAATTGTATTTGCTAGTTATGACTTCAAATGGGTTGAAATGAACGATCAGCATTTTCAAAGATGTGGCAATTTGCCAGTTGGCAAATTGCCATATCTTTTAAATTGCTAATGATTCATTTTAGTCAGTTAAATCAATAGGTAGAAAATACAGCTATAGAAGATACAGTTTTAAAAGTTTTATTGTATTGGCTCCAGGCTATTTTGTGTCAATCATTTTTCTCAGGAATTTCATAGCATCGACCCATATTAAAATGTGTGTCTTTTTTAATGGTAATGATCGTCCTATTCGCAGAAAGCTTGGTAGTATCTACCTAGTTACCAACTGCAGATAAAGACTTAGTTGCAGGTATAAGTGATGCTTACTTTTACTGTTCCTATAATGGATGGTAGGATCAACACACAAACTTATCTTTTAAAGAGCTTTTACCCCCAACCACTTCTCCATTTTTGCGGGGAGGGGGTGGTGGTAGACATGGCTCAAATCATGTTTTAACCATATTATGACAACATAATCGCATTTCAGTAATCAGCCATAGGTATATAGTGTCTCTGTGGGTTAAACGTGGGATGATAAGTTTTCAACAGTGATCAACACAGTTTTAACCCTTTACCTAACCTGAAAAGCAGACGACAGTTGCAAAAATAATTCAAGAATAACTAATTTTTTTCATTTTTTGTCTCAAAAACATAGGTTATGACCCCTCGTTGGAACGAGCTCGACGAGCTCGTTCCAACGAGGGGTCATAACCTATGGTTTTGAGACAAAAACTGAAAAAAATAATGAAAATTAATTGGCGATTTTTGAGAACAGCGCTGGCCGGTTTTGGCCGTTACGTTAGGTAAAGGGTTAAAAGATTGGCTAATATTGACATTATACTTGTGTTACGGTTGCGATATGACCATAGATGAACAGTCCCTCGTAGTTTGACCAATATTCTTAAATACTTGTACCATGATCAAATATCAATACAATAAAAAAACACAAGGTATGACACTTCCGGAAACGATATTTTTAGAAAACCACAAAATAACAAATACTGTATCGATTTTGATCAAATAAACGACACTCATTTGCATAAATCATATCTTAACAACCTTAAGGACATCTATTTTATCAAAATCTGTTTTTTTCTCACATAATTTCGAATCTGCATATGAAATTTTGTGACGATCGGGAAAGAACTATGAGGTGTAGTCTGTGCGAAAGAAAATGTGAACAGACTCACAGACTCACAGACTTCCACGCGCGTGATAGCAATAGCTTATCTTGACTTTGTCAAATTAAGCTAAAAATTAATATTTGAATGATGACGGCCATTTTTGTTACATTATGTTTGGTGTTACATTAGGTAAATGGTTAAGACCATTTGGTGAAAAATACGCTCTTAACCCTTTGAACACTGATAATATCTTCCATTCCTGGGTTGTGCCATCAACTGGAAGAATCCATATTCATTATTTGGGGGTAGCCAAACTAATATTTTCAATGTGCAGCCTTTGGGCTGCACATTGAAAATATTAGTTGGTCTACCACACAAATCCACGTAACAACTATCTACCTCATGATTTCAGGTCGCATCACAATCCTGGATAGGAAAAGTGGTCTCCCGGATTCAAAGGGTTAACACTTGGAGAATGTGAGAAAAATATTAAACAAGAGGCCTCTCGGCCTAGACAGCTCTGCTGAGTTGCTGAGGGTCGTCTTTTCAATCGATACAAGCCACGATCGACGACCAGTGGCGTAGATAGCTTTTCGCTGGCGGAGGGGCAAGCCCAAAATTTTCCGACAGTGTAACAACAATAAAAACGCAAACAAACAGAAAGAATCTGTTGTTTACTGCATATGTACTGAAAATTGGTCTTTTTTACCCAAAATTTACCCAAAATGGCATGGTTTTATCCCCGAAGCCAGCATTTTAATGTTATTAGGCATAAATTCGCCTAAAAATGGTCCCAAAAAATTTCCGACAAAACTTCTGGAGAGGGGGGGGGGGGGCCTCCACCCCCCTCCCCCTTTATCTACGCCACTGTCGACGACTCGTTGTTTCCTTCTTGCAATGCGGCGAATTTTTCATCGCTCTCTCATTGTTCAAAATGAAAAATGTTAATTAACGCGGTATTTCAGGAATTTCCATACTTCAAATATAGTAAGCAGTCGTTGACGTTGCCGCATTGCAAGAAGGTAACAACGCGTCGTCGATCGTGACTTATATCGACTGCCATTCCTCGTGTTTTTATTGTGTTGATTTTTGATGATGTTTTTTTTTTATTTTTTTTTTTTTTTTGGTATTTAAGGTCACATACTTATGCACAATGGCTAGTCATGACCGTGACAGTTTTACGGGTGGAGGAAGTCTGAGTACCCGGAGAGAACCACCGAGCAACGACAAGCAGCTTCCAGCTCCTCAACATCGTAGCTCCGCACTGCAGCACAGGCAGGGTTAGATTGGTTGAAGACATGCTCACCATCGAAGTGCAGTACGCCTTAGTGCACGGCGTCATCGTGTTCCCATGTAGACAATCAGGGTTAAGTGCCTCGCCCCAGGACACAACGCAGGAGTCCGATTTTGATGATGGTACGTGTATTGAAGAATATTGATCAAACTACGAGGGTCTGTGGATAGATGCTGAAAGTCATTTCGCGACGAAATAAATAATAAATTAGAAGACAGCAATGATTACTGTTATAATTATTTATCTAAAATATGTGAAGTCTTGAAATGTATAAAAATATAATATAATTAGTTTTGTAAAAAAAATATTAGATGACTTTTGGGTATACAAACGATATGAACGGCAGTAAACATTTCGAATTTGAAACAATGATGCGAATAAAACAAAATGGTTTATCTTTGAGGCCTTATTCGGGTAACTTTGGCATATTTACTACATTAGAATAAATTCTCTAACATACAACCTTTGGCTAAACAACTGGTCGCTTTTAAAATACATTAGAAGAACTCTCTTGCCATATCTATGTTGCCTGTAGCTGAAGTTATAGGTGGCTGTTGTTTATCGTCAAGTCTTGGCTGTCTGTAAAGGCAGCCAAGACTTGACTACAAGCCACAGCAAAGTAGAAGGGAATGAAATGTCATGGTTCTACAGAAATTGTGTTAACGGTTGTGTACTTCAACCTTTAAATGTCGGAGTTAACTTCCTTCTTATTCGGGAAACGTCATGGATCTAGCCACAGAGCAGCACGCCGTCAAGAACCCGGCGTTTTATCTTCTTTCAAAACAGCAAGTCCTCTGAATGTCAGTTTGAAGATTTTGTTTCCCCATATTATTGTTCTTGGTGCAAGAATTGCTTCAATGACGATAAAAACTCTGAGAAATTCTCCAAATAGCCATACACAGAAAAATGTTACTATAGAACAGTTCAAAGGTCCATTCTGAAATAAAAATGTTAAACCTCGAATGATTAACTTTGTGATGTTTTTAACCCTTTACCCAACGCAAAGGATATCAAAATTTATTATCTTAAATATAATTTTTTAAAATTTTTCAAAAAATTTCAAGAAAACCATATCATGTGGCCCCTCATTGGAACGAGCTCAATGAGCTCGTTCCAATGAGGGGTCACATGATATGGTTTTGTTGAAATATTTTGAAAAATTTAATTTTTTCAACTGCTCAATTTGCATATTACGCGGACGGATGCGGGCGATTCGTTAGGTAAAGGGTTAAATCATATCGTAAAAGGAATGAGCTGCTTTGATCTGCAACTGGATGAAATTAAATGTTGCAGGTCTTATGTAATTTCAACCCTATATCAAACAAGACTTGAGGGAGATGCTTAATAATTACTTGAGTAAATAAATTTGAATTTTTGTATCCAAAACCAAGCGTGTGATCCCTTACTGTAACGAAATGAATGAGCTAGTAAGAGGTAATTTGTGTTTTGCAGACTCAATTTGCAACAAAAAATAAATAAAATTTTGAATGACATTTTTTTTTGGTGAATAACGCGGGTCGGATATGCTTGCTTTTTATTGGAGTTTAAGAACATTTCCGACAATAAGGATCACCTCGTGTTGGGAGATATTTCCGTTACGTTAGGTAAAGGTTTAACCACTTGAGAAGTGAACATCGCTACTCAGTTCTAACCCAGCTTCTCATAAATGGCTCCCAGTCGATGGATGTAACTGGGACCCCTTCGTCTATTTCCGTGCCTGTGTTCCGGAAATAAACGAACACTTTTTAGGGGTTGTGCTGATTGTGATAACTTTAAGGGCAGTTGGTAACAAATAGGACCAGGGACACTCAGGCAGTAACTAGAGTAATTGCCGAGGAATTAGAAAAAGAAAGAAGATGTCTTTGATAATTACATGTACAAGAACAGACGCTGTCCCAAAGTGGACGCTACTGTTTCATCAGCTGTCAGTGCGAGATGGTCTCATCGCTGGTCCCGCGAGAGTAATGGAGAACATAACGACAAAAACAGTCATTTCTTTGAGTATTCCTTGATAAGAGTTCTACCATAGTATACAAATAAAACACTAAGCACTGATAGGGTCAGCACTGTAGCTAACGTGGCAGCTTTATCCGGCCCGCTATTAAAATATTACTCAAATTTTAGTGTTTTTTATTTTTCAATTTTTCAACTAAAGGATAGTTTTGTCCCCTCATTGAAACGAGCTTGATTGATTGATTTATTGGTGTTTATGGTCGTATATTTCTGCGCAATGACTAATCATGACCACATTGAAACGAGCTTGTGAGATTCGTTTCAATGAGGGGTCATAAGCTATGTGGAAGAAAAATAATATGGATGTTTAGTTATTCAGAAAAATTGAATTGCAAGAATAACTTCAAGTCGTTTTGGGCAAAGGGCTAAATTCTAGGTTAAAATATGACAGTTTTATAATTCCCCGCCCCGCAAACAGGAGTTTAGTATTACCTGTTTCCACGATTTTTCTTGCCTGCCCATCTACCATCTGCCCGCCCCTGGGGGTCCAGGCCATATGTGCAAGACAAAAAGTCACGCAAGCTTATGAGTTAACCATTTACCTTACGAATCTGGAGCATCTACCCGCGTAATATTTCAATTCAACATTTGAAAAAATTTTTTTTTTAAATGTGTACCAAACTATATCATGTGACCCCTCATTGGAACGAGCTCGTTCCAATGAGGGATTACATGATATGATTTTGTGGAAATAGTTTGAAAACTTTGAAGAAAATAATAAATAAAATGCTAAATTATGATTTCGTCTGCGTTGGTTCTAGTGTTAACCTTTTCCATATCAGGCATAAATTTAAACGGATGTCACGGACTTTTGAAGTAGAGCACGTGTTCACATGTACACAATTTTATTCAATTCTTGTACAACCCGCAAAATGCGGTTTAAAATGTTACTTTTGCATCATGGTGCATTATATAAGATATTTAGTTGACAATCCCCCGGGGGCCGTATGTTAACCCTTTCACTGCCACGCCCACTTTATCCATATATGGAGGACCTCTATGTATGCGTGTATGCGAGGAAATTTAATAAAATTTATGACATACTTGAAACTCTATCATCTGATTAATTGTTGGAAAGGGCTCTCTGAGCCCTTTCCAACAATTAATCAGGTGGTAGGTTTGATCTGCGCATACCCGAACGTATAGATAATCATCATAAACTAGGTGACAAAGGTCGTTTTTGGCAGCGTAAGTGTTAAAGTATCGTAGGTAAAATAAAAAAAATGTAGAATACAGAATACGTGAGCACTGGAAATAGTTAAAAGACGAGAGGACATTTTGTCAACTGGCTTCCTCTGGGCTTACAAAATCGCACAAAAGATAAAAATGTTATATTCTGGCTCATTAGGTACGTATTCGCACTTAAAAGGGTCTGAGTTCATCATCTAATACTTAGAGATAAACACTTCGCTAGTGTCATATTGGCCGAGATATCAGCCCGAGGTAACTTCATATCAGCCTGAGACTGAGGATCGAAGTCTGGCGTGAAGTTACCGAGGGTTGATATCTCGGCCGATATGACACTTACCAAGTAATAACCTATTTATTTATTAAACTAAAACAAAAAATTACAAAATGTTCCAATAATGTTCTGATCGGATGAGAGCTGGCGTAATTTCTTTTATGTTTACGCCTCAAGTAGTAAATGTTACGTCTGATGTCACCACGCGAAATATTTGAAATGACGTCGGCAGTTTGGTAATTGCTTCATCAACGGAATGACTGGTGAGCCGCTTCGTGTTTCTGGATTTTTCACACGTGCAGCGCAGCAGGAGACGGTGTTCCGGATAAAGTGTTGCTTAACCTCCTTCACTCTGATGTCAAAATACCAAAATTTCAGGAAGCTGTTTTTTCCCATAATGCAACTAGAAATTTAACCAATTCAATCTCGTTTGACAGAGCTCAATGAGTTCTGTCAAACGAGATTGAATTGGTTAAATTTCTAGTTGCATTATGGGAATTTTTTTCTGCCTGAAATTTAGATATTTTGACATCAGTGTGCAGGGGGTTAAATTACAAACCGAAGATAGAATGAGTTTATCTGGTTGATTGATTATTTATCCAGTGCCGTCGTGGGTACACGAGAGGTTTATTTACTGAACATGTGATTGTTAAAAGCTGCCTTGTTCAAGGAAGAAGACAACTTTTAACGATCACAAGTTTAGTAAATAAGCCTCTCGTGTTTCGTAATGTAGGTTTGGAGCTATGGGTAGTGTCTTATTGGAGCATATACGTTATTGTTATGAGTTGATGGTAATATGGTCTGAGGTTTGCGGCTCGGAGCGTATGTTCAACCTCGACGCTTCGCGTCTCGTTTGAACATAAGCTCCGAGCCGCAAACCTCAGACCATGCTCCCGTCAATTCATCACAATAACCTATAATGTTCTGAGATCTGTTACAGTTCTCTGACAGTGTTATTGTTTCGCGTTCATTCTTTTCACAATGTCTGAAGTTTCCTGTTCTCCTAATTCAGCTATCCAAACGTCTCGGCTTCCCCATTGGGAACCCGCGACGTCCGGATAGCTGAACTATCTTTTCTCACACTGCGATAATCTCCCACTCTGAATCTTAGTTTGTGTTGAAATTCCCGAACAACTCTCTTCTTTCTTCCCTTCATCCGGCATCTAATACTTTCTTATTGTCACCATTAATATCTCACCATACAAAACCTCAGCTTCAAACTACTCCATAAAACTTGTTGGTGTCTTCCTACTAGACCAATTCCCTTTAGACCAATTCCCTTTAGACCAATTCCCAAAAGACCAACTACATACTGTTATTGATTAAGGGTTGATTAAGGATAATTAAGAAAACATTTATTTACTGATAAGCACTTTATTTGATAAAAAAATATTTATATGCATAACATACAAAAAATATAGGTTTATAACATTTCAGCGTAGGTCAGTACATATACATACATTTTACAAAAAAATGATGTCCTCAGAGGGTGAATTTGGTGATGCTACCCTGCATAGCAGGGTAGCCTCACTAAATTTACCCTCTGTGAATCTCAACCTGAATCAAGGTCTCAAACATAAACAGAAAGAGGTACCCAGAGGATAAACTGGCCCACTGTATGGGATAGCATCAGCAAATTCACTCTCATTCTGCAAATGACAGACTGCTTATTTTCAGGCTTGAATATCAATAAATACATTTATAAATATTTATAAATATATCAAATTATTGATATACAATTATTTTAAAAGTGGAACACATCAGTTGGTCTTTTGGGAATTGGTCTTTTGGGAATTGGCCTCTTGGTCCGAATTGGTCTAAACAGAATTGGTCTAGTGGGAATGAACCAACTTGTTAACGCCAATTTTCTTGATTGCATTCGACGAATAAAGGTGAACGATTGTGCTGTAAACTAATTTATTACATGCCCATGCAGTCTCTCTTATGCAATACGGCGTGCAATACGGCTGTGCAATACGGAATTCCGTATTGCACACCAACCTGTTCCAACCGGGACTTTTCGTCAGATGTGCGTAGAAAGAAAACGTCTCGACCTTCGGTCTCGACGTTTTCTTCCTACGCACATCTGACTCATTGAATACAAAACGACTCATTGAAACATACATGTAGTTTTGTCTATCGGTTGCGCCCAGTAACACATCAAGGGAGACAACTATAACTTGGTTCATATCGACCGAGATTAGCCGAGTGTGAAGTCATTAAATTACACATTATGCGATAAAAGTAATATCCGGTAATATCAGATTCGTCACGATTTCTCATGAAAAGTATGAGCATCGTTCACCAAACTCGATTTAAGCCTCGGTAAATGTCCATTTGAAGTCGCGATTCATCAGGTAAGGATTCACGTTCTGGGCAAGAATACAACTATAAATATCTGGAAGGACTTCCGAAATGTGATTGAATGATCATGTTTTAAGTTTTTAAAGTGCGAGTTCAAAAGGGTTATATCACGCGATAAAAAAAATATTTCTCAACGTACCTGAACTATCCTCAACAAAATGTACTCTCTTCCGAACCAGAAAGAAACATGCGCAATGAAAAATATGTAAGGATCTATATCAAACAGTGTAGATACCGCCCAGCTTCCTAATAATCCATTTGGAAAACATTCATAACAGTTTTCGATGAAGAGAGCCAACACAGGCATCATAATTATGCGAAGTCGATACCACCTGCAAATATGTAAGAATAGAAATTGTATGGGTTAAATTCAATAATAGCAAAGTGTTACCCACGAAAATACCTTGGAGGTATGTATTGATGATGTTGGAGTATTACGCAGGAACGGGCGACAGACTTACTAGCACTAAGCTATGCAAAGGAATAGCTGCTAGCAACAGCTCATCGTCAACATTGTTTCGAAACTTCAACTTTGTTTTCAACAGTGGTAGAGACTAGTGAGACTGGAATTAGCATGGGAGGTGGTATGGGTCAGATGCTATTCATGTTAATATAGACGATATTGCACTCTGTCTTTATTTTCACCATTATTTACGTACAAATTCCATCTGAACTACACGTTTTGTGAGACGACGACAGTGACTAATACCAAGATACATCCCCGTGTAAAGATTCGAAAGGAAACGAATCGGGCAGCTGATTTCGAATCGAATCAAATATCTACTAAGATTCGAAATCGAATCGCATCTCGAAGCTTCGCTGGGCCCTAATTAGAAGATACACCTCCACCAGATATAAAATGAAATTTGCCAGTCACCAACGTTAGCGTTTGACGGGGACTCTAAAATACCGAATGCTTAGTCGAAAAGAAGTGTTCACCCAGTTGTGTGCCAATTAAGCCAACTGCACTAAATATTTTTATTATGCCTCACGTTTGTAACATCTGCCGTGATTGGTTAATTTGACACCTTCTAAAAGTTATAGTACTGAAGTTTTGGGGCAAAACACGGGTACTATCGGAACGTTTTTCCCTGGAGACAAGAGAACGAAGAAAATGTAAGCGCCACTTCCATTGATCAGCGTCGATTGGAATTTCTCAACACCAAACGCTGGCTCCGTGTCCGTTTAACTTTTTTCAACACCGGTAGAGACAAACTTACCAACAAATATATCATCTTCAGTGGGTGTGTTTTCAATTTTAACTGCAAACAATGAATTCAAAAGAATCAGAAATATTAAAAAACTCACTCACGTGTTGTTCACCACTTCAGTGAATCCTGAACATGAGTCTCAGTTATGACTTCAATCAATTATATTTCCACAAGTTTAGTACTCCTCGACCTTACTGAGCCTCCTCCGCCTCAAGTTCAAAATAAATTGTTTCACTCCGCTTAATTCTATCAACTCTTGTCGTCCGAGAAACATGAATTTATATTCCATTAATTTAAATCACTTTTCACACAAGCATTAACAATGAATTATAACATGAACAGCATGATGCGGCATTTGTTGATATAGAAACTCCCAAAGCGACGGCACTTGTGACAAGTTATTTTCGAAGAGACGTCATTCCTTCAAAATGACGTCATGTTTTTGGATTCGACTACATTGTTGTTACAAGATTGATGTCATGTTGCAGTTAACGCTTAACAATGACAGTCATTTTTTGTTCGGCATAATAAAATAATTAGAACGTTTCTTTTCATGTTCTATCGGTCGATAGTACCCGAGTTTGTGTGATTTTTGAAATAAAACCTTCAGCAGCTTCGCTGCTTCAGGTTTTATTTCAGAAATCACACAAACTCAGGTACTATCGACCGACAGAACATGAAAAGGAACGTTCTAATATTATATAATTTGGCACCAAAAATTCTTTGTCGGTTAAAATTTTGGCACCAACGAAGTTCCCTCCATCTGTGAAGGAAATTCATTGCAGCATTGAAGAGCACGATCAATGACGAAATAAACAAAAAGAATATTTTATTATATGCTAGCCTCTGTATTATAGCAAATTATCTAAAAGATACTTCTCGATATCCATTGACTCGATGGATATCGAGAAATATCCCTTAGTAGCTTCTCCTAAATGCCGTCACGCTTTGGCGCATGACGTCGCCTTGAAGGAAAGATCGGCAGATCTTTGTTATTGTCTTGAAACTGTTTGCAGTCGAATTGGGCTGAATATTGCGCAGTAAAATGTCACGTAGCATATAATAAAAAGAAAATCTACACTATTTTAGTGAATTATCTCATTCGTATGCACCTGAAAGTAAATTCAGGCCCACAGTCATGAGATAATTCTTGATATTCACTAAAACAGCGTAGATATCCTCTATACATCTAGTACAATAAATTCGTCTGTCTTCTCGCAATAAAGGCGGAAACAATAATCGATTTTCACGAGACTGACCTAAACTCTGTGATGTTGTTAATAAGGTGTTGGAAATAGAGTTTGGACAAACTTTCAACGTAAATTGTCAGTGAGCTGTTATGAGGTATTGGTATTATAGGTTATAAACTATACAAAACGCAGCATTTAATTATATAAATACTTCATACGGTTGCGGAAGTAATTATCTTACTAATTACTGCTTTTTATAATGGCTCCTGTCCAGCAAATCCCAGTGTATTAACCCTTTACCTAACGTAACGGCAAAAACCGGCCAGCGCTATTCTCAAAAATCGCCAATTAATTTTCATTATTTTTTCATTTTTTGTCTCAAAAACATAGGTTATGACCCCTCGTTGGAACGAGCTCGTTCCAACGAGGGGTCATAACCTATGTTTTTGAGACAAGAAATGAAAAAAATAGTTATTCAAGAATTTTTTTTGCAAGTGTCGTCTGCTTTTCATGTTAGGTAAAGGGTTAACAGTAATTAGTCGACCAATCTGTTGTTATATAAGTGCAACTACAGATGTGCGAACTGACATTTAATTGAACCATTGGCATATAGATATAACTTAGGTGACTGCCATTTTCGCCTACCGAGGATTTCGTCAGAACTTTCGAGTTCTGTCGGATTTTTCCGTGACCGATTGTTGTTATTCAGGAAACACTTCCCAGTTCATTTCTCAAAACTGGATCAATTTATTTGGACCAGCCAGCGAAAGCACACTCCTTCCGCTTTCTTTTGCGTTTTGGCACCAAAACACCTTGTTTGGCACCACAATCACTAAAACTGAGTTGTTGAATACCTTTCAAATATGTCTAAGGTTTCTTTCTTGGCCCTTGTCACTAGATGTTCATAAATGTATACTGAACGAAATACATAGTAGAATTTGGTAACAAAATGGCATTTTACACAACAAATCGGCAAGAAGTATCAGCAATACCTTAATTCTACAGCCCCAATAGGGCTGTAGGATTAAATTATTACTGAACCTCCCTTTGAATAGAAAATAGATCCGCCATGTTGCTTTAAAAGATAGGCCGATACCATTCAGTCAGAATATCGCCGTTAGGAATTAAATTTATTACTGAAACACCCCGTGAATAAGTATAACTTATTACCACCATGTGAGTTTCTACTATTGTATGTCGAAGTCGAGAAACCCACATGGTGGGTCATATATCGACGAGTCTCAACAGACTCGTCGATATATGACCCAGAGACGGGGTCGAGATATTCCAATCAATAAGTATTTAATACCCCTTGGAAACATCAGGACATCAGCATAATTTGTGTAACTGCCCGGCGTAATCATACAACTATGGCTGTGATGAGTCTTCATTTCTGATTGTAATATCATCAAAATATCGATCAAATCAATTATCGATTGACCAACATTGCTAGCTTTGATTCACAGAGAATGAATCTTGATGAAATTTCTCAGATTCGATCTTCCGGAATATATCACTTGATCGGAAAAGCGAACCATGCACTGCAAAAAATATAGGTTCTCTTTAGAACCCAAACTGGTTCTAATCTTGTCCCTGAGATGGAACCAGTTCTGTTTAAACGGTATTTATTTCAAATCAAATAAATTTATAAAGATTAACATTAAATATTAACAGAATTAAACACAAATTGAGGGGGTTTCAGCCGTAAGTTTCGAGCTTATACGAGGTTGTCTCAAATCATTATTAAGCAAAGGAGATATGAACAGTTGGCATATCGAACCAGTTTTGGTTCTATACAGAACCAAAACTGGTTCGATATGCCAACTGTTCATATCTCCTTTGTTTCAAAATGTTTGCCGACTGCGTTGAAGAAGCTCCAAGTTTACTGCTGAATCAACTTCAGTTTATACAATATTCTGTTAAAATTGGATGCTAATCTTGGTAAATTTATTTGATTTGAACTAAATACTGTTTAAACAGAACTGGTTCCATCTCAGGGACAAGATTAGAACCAGTTTTGGTTCTAAAGAGAACCTATATTTTTTGCAGTGTAGGTTCGCTTTTCCAACAAGCTGAAATATTCCAGATGAGTGAATCTTAACATTGGCGATGAAGTACTGAGTACTGGTTCCAGGCCATAACAGAGTCGAATTTCTTTCAGAATTAGATTGGTGGCTTGGGATATAGCTTGGAAGTATCTCACACACACAGTGTGTCATACAAATGAAGGCCTATGGAACCCAAATTCTGGCTGTTGGGGTGGGCAGAGGTGGCCTCAGCAAGCCCAATCTGCAGAATGGTACCGGTCACGGTAAGTAAAGGCTGGGTTGCCAGTGAGTCACAAATACAACGCGAACTCAGATTTTTGAACAAGAATCTCAAAAGAATAATAATGTTCTAATTACACCGCCAAAACATGCCTCTGATTAAGGCATGCCATGTAGTTGTGCTATTGTATTAGTCGGCGCTTAAGCCATCACTATCGGGACAAGTTAGGCTTACACACACGCCCCACACGTAATCTGTCATCTTCGCCCCGGCCCTGTATTTTAGTGAGCAGCTATTGCATTTTACTTAACTCTTCCATGTTGACACCATTTTCTCATTTATTTGGTGTTTTAAGCTTCGGTGTCTTCCATTTTAAGTAACGGATAACTTTAGATCTACTGAAGAATAAGAAATGAGAAATATTACCTGACAATTCTGTTTTTGTGCTCCAGTAAAGAATTCCGGCATCGCCCCACGTTTTGAATGGCAGGAAAGGCACTGAGCCGAAGTTTGTAACCCCTGAAATACATGTAGATATCAATGTTAATAAAGCTTAGAACTTAACCTTTTACCCTACGCACAGAATATCAAAATTTATTATTTTAATTTTTGTTTTTTTTTTAAAGTTTTTCAAAACGCTTTAAAAGCCACATATCATGTGACCTCCTCAATGGAACCAGCTCGACGAGCTGGTGTCTTCCCACTAGACCAATTCCCTTCAGACCAACTCCCACTAGGCCATTTCCCAAAAGACCAATTCCCCTTAGACCAACTATTTATTGTTATTGATTAACCCTTTACCTTACAGGAAAAGCAGACGACACTTGCAAATAAAATTCTTGAATAAAATATTTTTTCTTTTTAAGTTTTTTGTCTCAAAAACATAGGTTATGACCCCATTTATAAATATTAGGTTATGACCCCATTTATAAATATTTATAAATATAGCAATTTATTGATATAGAATTATTTTAAAAGTAGAACACATCACTTGGTCTAAGGGGAATTGGTCTTTTGGGAATTGGCCTCGTGGGAATTGGTCTAGTGGGAATTAACCTTAGGAATTTCATACAGAAATTGAAATTTCGAAATGTTAGTGAAGTTGTATCATCAGTGTGAGCAACATTTCATAAACTTCAGGAATTTTCCTGTAGAGCAGTACAAAAATAAATAAGCTGCCTTTTTACTATTGTTTCTTAATCAGTTTGAACGTTTGACTTTTATTCTCTGTTTAAGCCCATTTACAAATAAGAAAACGGCGCCTTCAACATCTTTTGATGTTCTGTAACTTTTTGACTGTTTATTTTTTTAAACAGTATGTGCATCGTGACATACAATACAGACACTATCATTTCCATTAATTCAAAAGGGTAGAAGGTAAGATTTGCTACTTTTTTTCCTGGGAAGAAAAAAAAACCTTGCAAATTACTGTAAACACACATTACTTGAATAAAGAGCGAAAGTGGAAAGTAATTTAGTTGCTTCAAATCAGCTTGCCATAAAAAACAAGTTTCCCCTTGTAACTTTTAATAAACGAAATCAACAGACAGCTCTGTGAGCTGTCTGTTGTTTTCGTTTATTAAAAATAACAAAAGGAAGCTTCTCGTTTTATTTAATTTCCAATGATACAATAGGTGTTTTCTCAAGAATTATACATGCTTCTTAATTGGACTTTCCTCACCCGTGTCATAATTTCAGGGGAGATAATAATAATAACAATAAGAAAAACCCGCTTTCACCATCTTTTGATGTTCTGTAACTTTTTTTCTGTTCATTGCATAAACAGTATGTGCATCGTGACATATAATACAGACACTATTCTTTCCATCAATATGAGAGTCTAGGTGGCAAGATTTCAGGCCTGGCATTCTGAAAAATGCAGGAGGGCAAAAAATCGCTCTCCTCAATCAGCTTAGGAGAGCAATTAGCTTTACACAGCATTTTAAGTATCCAGTTGAACGAACTCATTGAAACTGAAACCAACAGACTACATCAGTGGTTTTATTAACTTTACTAAGGTAAAGCGAAATCTCTTAGACATCTAGATGTCTCACTCAACAACCGAACACACACTTGACAAGACCTGTGTGTGTACCCAGACCTGTTGTCCAAGAAAGTCATACGCCTACCACTACCACCTTCAACCCCCCAAGGGGGGTTGAAGGTGGTAGTGGTAGGCGTATGACTTTCTTGGACAACAGGTCTGCTTGAATCTACAGTCACATCCTGGTGCAAGTGCTTCAAGTGACAGGATAGTAGTAATGGTAGTATATTATAGTGTCAATATTCCTTGAATAATTACCCCTCAAACTGTGATGTCAGTTGTTGAACTTGAAACTGACAGAAACAAAAAATATTGCTGTGACCCATTTTGCTTCAAATGATTGCAACTGTGTTTGGGTATGGTTGCAGCCATTACCTTTTACCACTAAACCACTTTCAAAATGAAATTACGTGATGTTATGTGACTTCGAAGTTAAATTACATTTTTGCTTTACAACAAAAATTTAATGTGAGCATAATACATGTAATCTCAATCATCCCAGACCAAAATATTTAGGAGGGCAATTTTTCGCTCTCCTTAATTCTTTCAGGAGGGCAGTAAGGAGAGCTAAAAAATCGCTCTCCTGAAATTGCCAAGCCTGAGATTTGCTATTTTTTGTGGGAAGAATAAAAACTTGCACATTACTGTGAAAATACATTCGTTAAACAAAGAACCAAAGTGGCCAGTTACTTAGTTGCTTCTAATTAGCTTGCCACAAAAAGCCAAGATTCATTTTGTAACTTCAATAAACGAAAAGAACAGACAGCTCCGAGAGCTGTCTGTTATTTTTTTGTTTATTCAAAATAACCAAAGTAAGGTTCTCTATATTTTGTACTAATGTCACATATATTTTATTGGCGATTACATTATTCTGATTGGACCTTCATCACCAGTAAAATAATGTCAGGGGAGACAACTTTATCGAAACTCGATTTTCATGACGAGATAAGTCAGGGGTTGGTAAAGAGTGTCAAAGTTATATGTATAATTCCCATAGCCGTGGAAATGTGCTGCACCCAGATCAGGAATATGTCAAACAAAATACCCATATCGCCTGCCAGAGAAACAAGTCACCCAGCTGGTAATATTAAAGAGTACTGTGTGACCATCCCTCACCTCATCCACGTTTGAGCCGGCTGACGTACATAAACGACATTCACTTAGCTATATAAGAAACTAAATTTGGTATTAGTGAATAGTTTCAAGAGATATTTATTCATTTATTTATTGGGGTTTAACGACACTTTCGACAGCCAGAGTCACCTCGTGTCGGACAGTTTCAAGGGTGAGGAAAACGGAGCACCCATAGAGTACCACCAAGCAACAGCAAGCAACTGTCAGACTCCTCAACATACTAACTCCACACAAGCAGGGTTAGCATTGGTTGAAGACAAGTGCACCATCGACGTGCAGTACGCCTTAGTACACAACGCCACCGTGCCCCCAAGTCGGAAATTAGGATTCAGTGTCTTGCCCAAGGACACAACGCGGTTGCCGCAGGTGGGATTCGAACCGAGGACCTCTCGGCTTGCAGCCTGCATCTCTACCTACTGAGCCACCGCGCTCCCATTTCAAGAGATGAGAAAAGAAGTTAGAAATAACCATAGCCAACTGGATGTTATATGAAACGTAACCTGTTACCAAACGAATCTACCGCATTCGCTCGCGTAATTTGCAAATTAAGCAGTTGAATTTTTTTTTTCTCAAAAATTGCAGCAAATCATATCAAGTGACCCCTCATTCGAACGAGCTCGTCGGTTCATTCCCACTAGACCAATTCCCATTAGACCAACGCCCACTAGGTCAATTCCCAAAAGACCAATTCCCCTTAGACCAACTGAGATGTTCTACTTTAACATAATTTCTCTCCTTTCCAAAAAAGAAGCTGCTATGTACGTATTAAATATATGTTTTCCTAATTACCCTTAACCCTTTACGCAACGTAACGGTCAAAACCGGCCAGCGCTATTCACAAAAATCGCCAATTCATTTTCATTATTTTTTTCATTTTTTGTCTCAAAAACATAGGTTATGACCCCTCCTTGGAACGAGCTCGTCAATGCAGGGTAGCATCACCAAATTCACCCTCTGGGGACCTCATTTTTCAGATGATAGTCTGCTTATTTTCTGGCTTGTTGATATTTTATAGATGTTGGGCAGATTTTTCATAACAATTGTTATTGTAATCACACACTTTCAAAGGCTGTGATTCTTGTTATTATTTTCTTTTATCAAATAAAGTGCTTATGAATAAATAAATGTTTTCTTAATTATTCTTAATCAACCCTTAATCAATAACAGTATGTAGTTGGTCTAAGGGGAATTGGTCTTTTGGGAATTGACCTAAAGGGAATTGGTCTAAAGGGAACTGGTCTAGTGGGAAGACACCATTCCTAAAGCCTTAACATAAAATTTACTGACAACTTTAGAAAATTAAGGGAAGCTAACTTTTCTGTAAATGTCTTCCAATGACGAAAATTGTCAGCCATGATTGGCGCTACTCATTGTGGTAATGGTATACCAATATCAATGTCTTAGGTATATGTGCTCTTTGCAATAGCACCCTGTTGATGAGAAATAATGAATGCAGTTCTGTCCTTTTTAACTGGTAGAGTGCTGGAAGCCCATATTTGGGCTTTGTTCAGAAGTGCAGGTACCATGACTTAAAGGCTTCATATTTTGTGGATATGTATCATATTATCTTTAAAAGTGAAATTATTTAGTCTGTAAGGCTTTGCCTTGTTATAATTTAACCAATAGGCACTCTCCCCTAAATTATAACAAGGCAAAGACATGTGGACAAAGTTTGAGGACCAAAAATAATTTAACACTCTACCAGTTAACAAACAATGAATATCGGAATAGAAAAATTATGAACAAACAAATAATATCTGTAGGTTAACTCCTGTAACAGAATATTGTACTTTAGTGTGTAATGTTTATTAATATTAATATTACTAATATTATATTGATATTAATATATTAATATTATTAATATTTATAATTTTTAATAATAATTACTAATATTTCCCACTCTTGGAAAAGCTTTTTTAATCACTCATATTTTACACTACGTACTTTCTATGAAGAGCCCCGGCAAGGAACTGGTCCTCCGATAAATATTTTCCATAGTAAGCCAGTCCGTTAACGTCTTCCAGCAAATGTTTTTTGATTAGATAAGACATACCACAAAGGCAGCAGAATCCCCAAGTAAAAGCGGTTATGTATTTTTTGGCAACAGCTCCACCAAAGCATAACTGAAAATAAGAGAAGGCCTACTTCGTCAGACAATTAAACAGAAGAAATTGAAATGACTTGTAACAAAGTGCAGCAATTTCCATCATGGAATGAAAAATATGAGAGACTGTCTTAGATTATCTCGACGAGATTTTTAGGAGGTTGCATCAGTTTTGAATGCAGTCGATTGTGAATTGTGGCAGCTTAAAAAACAGTGTAGAATTCGATGTTTAATGTTCCAGACAATTCTCATTTCCAATCAAAATAGAATAAAAAAGTATTAGTATTACAGTGTCGTGTTACCCACTAGGCATAACAATCGTGCCTAAGGGCCCCATTAATGAAATGTCTATCTAGGGCGGACCCAACACGCGTGCCTAGGGCACCGCAATGCTTCAAAGTTCGATTCGATTCGAAATCTTCCCGATAATTCGATTCGACGTCAAAGGAAATTTTCGAATCGTCGACGCGTTCTCAAAATCATACCAAGTGTCTCTTGAACTCATCATCGTTCATCAGGTCTCCTGTACAGGAGACCTGATGAACGAAGAAGAGTGAATGGTGCTTCCTCTTCTGAAACTATTTTAATTTCGTTCTGGAATATTCCGCGTTTTGGATGATTTACCCAAACAGACAAGTCGCCTTTGAGTACAACAATAAGCCTTTTTCATTTTGGCTTTTAATCTATGCAAGGTCACAGGTCGCGAGGTGTAAACATTTCAAGAAAACACGTTGTGAGCAATGGGAGAAGAGAGCGAGTGACTCATTACATTCATTAGTGCGAATTCAAAAAAAAAACAAAAACATTTATCCAAGGTGACCGTTTGTTTAAGACTATGGCAATATTGTATGAGAACTTTCATTATTTCGAATTGAGTTCCTATCGACTTAAATGGTGTTTGAATATCCACTGAAGCATGACTCTGTAGCCGTGGACACTGTTTCGACAACATCGTTTCCGTAAAAAAAGTCTTAAACCTGCGGTATCCCAACGTTTAAAGTTGTCTAGGGTTGCCCCTTCAGTTAATTCGAATGATGACATCGGTTCTACGAATTTAAACTTGATGTTTCACCAAACTAGTTGTCTTGGCTGACACAGAACTCAACGCGAGGAACATGGAAATTGCTTTGTTTACACCCTGCGACCTCTGACCTTGCATAGATTAAAAGCCAAGATGACAGTTTCGAAAAGGCTTGTTGAGTGGAGACAAGCAATATGTACAGTTATAAGAAGATGCAACATTTACATTCTTATGAGCCGAGTGATTCGATTTGAGATTCGTTTCGATTCCACACCCTCTGTCTGATTCGATTCGGGATTCGATTCGATTCGATTCGATTCGTCATCTGAAATTCGCATGTTCCATTGAAACTATTCAAAATTTTCCATATTTACTTGTATGTGGGCACAATTAAGTATTTTGTTTTTGTTTTCTTCAATCAAGTATTTTATTTTTGACTTCTTCAGCGTAATTACATTACAGTCCTGACATTTATTTTTAAAACGAATTTTCTTCCCCAAGACTTGCCAATACAGCCGTGTTAGTCCTTTATAACAGTTTACCCCACCTCTGACAAATTTGTTGATAAATCCCCGAACTTTACTTGCTAAGAATGTCACGTGCATACTGGTGGTAAATCCCGTACACGTTGGGTGCCACTTTAATGCACGGTGACTTAGAGATATCTTTCTCGGATGGGTAGCAGCCATTACTATTTTAATGCATTTTCACTCGCTTCGAATTTTCAAAATTTGAATTAAAACAAAATAAGAGAATTTAAGTACCAAAAATATTTTCAAGGTACCGTATTTATTAATTTAAAACATTAAATATTTAAAAAATGGACAGAAAATATTATTTGTAGTCCCAAACGTTCTGTATTGTTTTTACGATTCTATCGATTTTTTAATGCTGAAGCGAACATTTTCTTTACAGTTTACTTAACAGATTAAAAGTTAATTTTTGAACATTTAAAAATGTTTTGTTAACTCTTTTCCGGTGGTAGTGGCAGTAAATGTATGTAAATGTATATAAAATTGTTGCTTATATTCAACTTTTCATTAACCTTATTTCTGAAGGTCATCGGTGAGGTAAATTCGGAACATAGTCAGCAAGTGGCCGGGTACGGGATGGTACCTGGTACCATCCCGTACCCGGTCAATTGGCTTCGCCTCACCTGGTATAAAACCTACAGATCAGGTACCATCCCGTACCCGGTCACTTGACTTCGCCTCACCTCGTATAAAACCCGAGTACAGACCAGGTACCCTCTCGTATCCGGTCACTTGGCTTCGCCTCACCTGGTATAATCCTACAGATCAGGTACCATCCCGTAACCGGTTAGTTGCTGACTATGCAACTAATACTACCATGTTGTTCCATGTATGTTCTCCCAGCGCCTGCCTGTGGAGATAATCGCGTGCCCGAGTAAGATACTTGGGTGAGATATATCTATCTTACTAACCCTCCGTTACCGAAGCTTATTTGAATATTTAAAAGAAGAGTTCAAGTCCGTTCCGGTTCCGAAACTACTTTGATTCCTGTCCGGAATGTTCCACATTTTGATTAGCTTGCCCAAATATACCAGTCGCCGTAGAATACAACACTCTAAAATCATTTGGGTTAAAAATTAACCCACATCAACTAGGTTGAGTGAATATGAACCCAACTCGGTTGATGTGGGTTGATTTTTAACCCAACTGATTTTAGATAGAATACTTGAGTGAAAACTGACAATAATTACGGTTTTAAGAAGGTGCAACATTACAATTTGAAAAGGCATGAGATTCCCTTCGAAATCATCTGCCTGATTTCATTCGGGATTCGATTCGATCCGAGATTTGAGATCCACGGAACCCTAATACGGAAGGTTGGTTTCACGACGTAGTTGAATGAAATAACCCAAGCCTCTACCAAAAGAATAACTTTACTGCCTCAATCGAGCCATTCAGATTTTTTTTATCTTTTTATATTTTTTATATTGTTTTGTGTTTATAACATTTCCCTGCAAATTTCGATCATTTACAAACTGGGCCACGTTGAAGAGCGGGATTTTGTTTGACAAAAATGGTGTACCCCAATCGGAACTTCAATATCCTTTTTGTACGTTGAAGCAAGGTGGCGCTGTGTACTAATGCGTACTGCACGACGATGGTGCACTTGTCTTCAACCAATGCTAATCCTGCTTATGCGTAGTTAGTGCGTTGAGGAGAATAATAATAATAACAATACCTTTTTTTCAACTCAGTAGAAAAATTAAAATGAAATATTAAAAGGAAATACCGACAAAATTCCTGATGTGCATCTACCTTTTCCACAATGTTTCCAAAGCCCGCTTGATCAGCTACATATGGCATCTGAGAAACTATCGCCACTTTAGGATCCTGCGCCTTCTCAACCAAGTCATAAATGACTTCGGTATTAACTAAAAAGACAAGAGAGAATACCTATGACAGAGAGGATCACTAATAAGTTACGATTTCATATGAAATTTCTGCACCGAGTTCATTAAAAGCGAACGGAGCCGAAGTTTACTGAGGCCATAAATTTCCTGCCAAATGGTGACGAATTTTGAGATTCTTTTTATCACATAATGTGTAATTTAACCATTTACACAACTTAACGACGAAACTGGCCAACACTATTCACAAACATCGCTAATAAATTTTATAATTCTTTCAATTTTTGCCTTGAAAACATAGATTTTACCCGACCCCCCCCCCCCCCCGCCCCTAAATGGAACGAGCTCTTCAAGATCGTTCCACTGAGGGGCCAAAAGCTATGTTTCCGACGAAAACATGAAAATGTCTAGTCATTCGGGAATTTTTTTTTTTTTTTTTTTTGCAATTGTCTGCCATTTACATTTGGTAAACAGTTAACCCTTTACCCAATGTAACGGCAAAAACCGGCCAGCGTTATTTACAAAAATCGCCAATTAATTTTCATTATTTTTTTCATTTTTTTGTCTCAAAAACATAGGTTATGACCCCTCTTTGGCAAGTTTTTATTCTTCCCTCGAACAAAAATACCAAATCTCACCTCCTAGACTTTAAAATTAACCCTTTACCCAACGTAGGGCCAAATCCGACCAGCGCTATTTGCAAAAGTCGCCAATTAATTTTCATTATTTTTTTCATTTTTTGTCTCAAAAACATAGGTTATGACCCCTCTTTGGAACGAGCTCGTCGAGCTCGTTCCAATGAGGGGTCATAACCTATGTTTTTGAGACAAAAAATGAAAAAATAGTTATTCAAGACTTATGTTTGCAAGTGCTGTCTGCTTTCCATGTCAGGTAAAGGGTTAATGGTAGATACATTGTCTGTATTATATGTCGCGATGCGCACACTGTTGATATAATGAGAAGAAAAAATACAGAACATCAAAACCTGCTGAAAACGCTATTTTATTATTTTTACTGGGTTTCAACAGAGAATAATACTGAAATGTTCAAACTGATTGGGGAAAAATTTGTAAAAAGCCAGCTTCTGTATTTTTATACTGCTCTAAAGGAAAATACACGAAACTTGTGAAATGATGCATCGATGATACAAATTCGCTAACATTTCGAAATTTCAATGCTCAAATGAAATCCCTATACCCGTAGTGTTAAATATACTGACACCTTTATGAAATTAAGGGGAGCTAACTTTTCCCGGAAATCTCTTCAAAGGATGAAAATTGTCAGGCATGGTAATCTCGAATGGATCGAGTATGAGAGCATCGATGTGAATATAATAAACAAAAAAATCACTCACCCTTTACTCTTGCGCTACATATCCAAACTAAATCGTATTTGCTGTTTTCATATCCTAGAGCCATATTTTGCACCATGGGATTAACAATACCAGGCTTACCACCTGCAAAATGGAAATTTTGAAACTTATTTCTTGACTCTGGTGGATGTTTGAACATCTTTGTATCCATATGGCTTACAGTACGTGGAGAGTGTATTACCACTAAATCACCCGCAGAGTGGAGATTCCACCCAAGCAATAATTGCAAATTTGTTACAAAGCATTACAAGCACAAGCAAAGTTCCAGCCAATGGACCTCCGCGAGTGAAAAATATTGTCAGGTCCACACTCATGAGATAATTCCCGATATTCACTAAAATAGCTTAGATATCCTCTCTCTATATTTTATTTAACTACGAATAAATTTCAAAGAGGCCTAGAGTTATTCAGCTGTCACCCGATTGATTGACCAATATTCCAACTACATCAGCAAGGCATGCCTTCGACGAAGGCATGCCTTGGTGGTTTAGATGGAATAATTTTCCCAGCCATGACTTGTGCTACCACAGTCCGGAAAAATCAGCTTTACATCCCCTCCCCCACCCACAAAATCGGTCATCTTCGTGACGTCTCTGAAAGCATGTATAAAAACTTACCTATGAAGTACCGTACAGCAACATCCGGGTACTTTTTACTCAGCTTGTGCAAAATACGCAAGGCAGGGTCTTTATCCGTGTGCACACAGAACAATAATTCAAACTGAAAAAAAACAAAAAACACGAAGCCTGAGTGAATGAGAATTATCTCTTTTGAAAAGAGGTAAGATAAATATATTTATTTTATTTTCATTCGTTTTTCTTCCCAAAACAAATCGTATTCCCACTCCCACTCCCACTCCCACTCGTCGAAATGGTATTCCACTCCCAGCATCGTACTGCGCTCTCAGCAGTAGCGGACTATTTTTTATTGTTTACAAATCGATTGAGTTGAATCAATTTTTAAGGGTTGAAACAAATAAGGAGAAAATAAAATAAATACAAAAGTTCACTGCTCGGATTCGAGTATGATTTTATTCTCTCGTGGACCGCGCGGATTATTTCCCTTGGCTAACGCCTCGTGAAATAATCCTCCGCGCGCCCCACTTATCGTCCCGTGGGCCACGTGGATTATTTCACTGGGCTAACACATCTTAAATTAACCTTCCGCACCCCACTCGAGGAGAAAAATCATACTCGTATCCGAGCAGTTAACCGTTGTCTATTTATACCACGACTGTGGCGTGTATCCCACGTTAAACAATAGAATACATACGTTGAAAATGTGTTAGGAAAGACAGGCGTGGAATCCTGCTTAGAGCGTATAGGCTCTATCGATAAATAGGTTATCTCCACTGATTCACTGAACTCTTCTACGCTGTGGAGACTAATATGAATTACTTCCGGTTGGTATGCGAAATTCTTTATTCCTGAGTGCTCATTTGTGTTCATTGTGATTCAATGAAATCACGATCTCAAAACAGCGATCATGTTAATGGGAAAAGTCTACCGCGTAATTATGTGTCCACTCGTGGGCAGTGATGTCCATGTATGCGTTTACCAAGTAATAAAAATCATCACCAGCAAAACTTTAATTAATGAAGCACCGAGCTGTACCCAGTACTTCATTAATTAAATGTTTGATGTTTATTCCTATGATTGATTAGTGTTTGTAATCTAATATTATCGCGTCAATGGAAATACTGCCCACTCAGTGGATATACTGCCTACTCCGTGGAAATACTGCCCACTCCGTGGAAATACTGCCCACTCCGTGGATATACTGCCCACTCCGTGGATATACTGCCCACTCCGTGGAAAGTGACCAGTCCACGGCGGTCGTAGTGTACAACGACAAAGCTTTTAACGGCCATGGCGCTGATTTGTGTGATTTGCAGTGTTCGAGTCGATGTTGATTGTGATGTCATATTGATTGCCAAGAACATTTTTCCTAGGGGTGAACACCTCAGGACCCCACTCCACCATCCCATTCCCGACTAAGGTGAGTTGATGTCGGGGTCCCAAAGTATTCCCTGGTGTTAGCCCCTAGGCGAAATTTGACTATGCGCTATCAACCCGGTGTAACAGGAATGGAAGTCCGTAGGAAAAATAGTCCCTCTGGACTATTATTCCGCGGAATTATAGTCCTACGTCTAACATTTCTAGGAATAGTAGTCCGGCGGACTACTATTCCTAGAAATGTTAGACCTAGGATATAATTCCGCGGAATAATAGTCCAGAGGGACTAACGTTCCTACGGACTTCCATTCCTTTTACACCGGGTCGTGATGTTTACAATACCGCAAATACCAACCGACAACTTATTTTCCGACAGATGCTTTTAGAACGCGTCTGACTGGACGGTATGTATTCCCATTGACGACGTTGAGGTCCCCACGAGCAAATAAAATGCTTTGACACTAAACAACACTGTTACACAAGAAAGTAAACACACCACCATAGAAGGTGATATTTGTCTTTAAACATCTTAGCTTATCTCAAGTTATAAATAAATACAGAACACAACTCAGATAGTACGCGAACAGTAATCAGCCAGCCTTGTTGGATTTTTTCCAATATTTCACAAGAGTCTTAATACGGAAACTCCAAATCGAGTCGTTAATTCCTGTCACCCGTACTCCACACCGTTACAAGTGTTATGCCTCAGTACTGTATGACGTTGCTGTGACCGATATTGTGAAATTATAGCCTTCTATGAAGGAAATGATAAAAAAATAACACGTGGAGCAGTGAGCCTACAACAGGAATTAATTTAGAAATGCGGTAATCATGAAATATCATTAAAGTTTTTCAAACTATTTCCATGCATTTCCATTAAACTGGCAGTAGTGTTTAACTGGTTGAGGGCTAGATTATTTTTGGTAGTCTGAATTTGTTCATCAAAGTTTGTTTTATTACAACTTATTGGAGACGACCCGCATTTGCAGTAAAACAAATTTATATAAACTAAATATTATTTTCGTTTGACTTCAAACTCGGCTGAAATGACGCTGGTCTGGGTCGATATAAACCAAGGTAGAGTTGTCCTCTTGGGACGTTACTAGGCTCAGTCATTTTATTTACAGCGAGACCGTTCACCGTTATTCGTCTAAAGCAATCCGTCAGTGAAATTGGCGTTATCACGCAGGAGGGAGTAGTTTTTGTACAGTGAAGAATTAATGATGGCAGTAAGTTAGGGTTAGGTGGATGAGGAGAAAAAGGAAGAGAGTTGTACACACATTTTAACCCTTTACCTAACATGAAAAGCAGACGACACTTGCAAAAAAAAATTCTTGAATTACTAATTTTTTTTCATTTTTTGTCTCAAAAACATAGGTTATGACCCCTCGTTGGAACGAGCTCGACGAGCTCGTTCCAACGAGGGGTCATAACCTATGTTTTTGAGACAAAAAATGAAAAAAATAATGAAAATTAATTGGCGATTTTTGAGAATAGCGCTGGCCGGTTTTGGCCGTTACGTTGGGTAAAGGGTTAACGAAGACTCTGATTCAGAATTGTAAGCTTAGGTTCGCCAAAGTGAGAGAAGAGATAGTTCGGCTATCCGAACGTCGCGACTTCCACACCGGGGAAGCCGGACGTTCGGAGAGCAGAACTAGAAAAAGAGGAAACTTCGGACTTCATGAAACGAATGAGAAACTGTCCGAAAACTGCAACAGCTCTGGGAACATTTTGTAATATTTGATTTGGTTTAATAGATAAAGAGGTTATTACTTTTTCAGTTTTATATATGCCGAGATATCAGCACAAGGCGACTTCAGATTAGTCTGAGACACTCATGCTGATCTGAAGTAACCTTGGGCTGAAATCAGGGCCGATATGTAACTAATCAAGTATCTCAAGTTGGTGGGAGATACGTTAAATGAGTGTTTTATTCATACAGGTGTTGCATAGAAACAACGTGTAACGTACAAATACAAACGTGCAGTGACGGTGACGCGTGCAGTGACGGATGAACAACGTTAACAATGTGTATGCGGGGGATTGTGGGGGTGGGGGGGGGGGGGCGGTGGCAGTATTTTTTTTTTCATTTTTTTCCTCAACAACTTAGCTAATAACCCATCGGTGAAATTCGCTCATTCCAGAGATGGGTCATCAGCATTATTTTTGAGACACAACAGTTTAAACTGTTTCGTTATTCCAGAATTATTTGATCAGTGTTATATATATATGATCTGAAAAAGTGGGGGACATGCCCAACTACCTTCCACCCCAACCCCGTTTCACGGTTTTAGCTTCCCCGAGACGTGCCGCGCATAAATTATATAGCGTGCCGTCTGTGGTGATTAAACAGAGTATACCCCAAGACAAAATGTAAAGCACAGGGAATATATTTTCCCTACAAACCACCCACCCATACACAAGGATCTACACCCTTGTTTTAGTAGTGGACGCAAGAGGGACAAGCCTTGTATAATCTTTTAGCTTGCTGCTGAATCCAATTCCATTACATTTGTTAATATACCGTTATTTTGTACAAACATTTGAATTACTAGAAATAAATATTGTTTAAACTTAAGGCACTGCGAATCACACATTTTCTATTCGAATCGAATCAAATCAGGTCTATTATTCGAAATCGAATTAAATCCCGAATTATCGCATTCTGGGTGTCTTGGAGATGACCGATACGGGGAAGGTGGACTGTAAATCTGATTGTTCCGACTGTGACGGCTCAAGTCCCAACTGATAAAATATTCCATCTACGTCATCACGGCATGCCTTCCTGGATGGCATGCCTTGATGATGTAATTGGAATATTATACAAGAACGGGTGCGAGACTTACCAGCACAAAGCACTGCGCAGGACTAGCCGCTAGCAACAGCTCATCGTCAAAATTGTTTGGAAACTTTAACTTTGTTTTCGACAGTGGTAGAGACTAATGAGACTGGAATTAACATGGGAGGTGGCATGGGTCAGATGCTATTTATGTTAAGATGTATTACAGTACACTCTGTCTTTATTTTCAGCATTCTTTACGTGAGAATTCCATCTCAACTATACGTTTTGTGAGTCGAAAATGACTGATACCAAGCTATGTTGCCCTGTAATGATTCGAAAAGAAACGATTCGGGCAGCTGATTTCAAATCGAATCGAATATCAACTTAAGATTCGAAATCGAATCGAATCTCGTAGCTTCGCAGGACTGTCATCTGCAAAATGAGGTCCCCAGAGAGTGAATTTAGTAATGCTACTCTGCACAGCAGGGTAGCATCACTAAATTTACCCTCTGTGAACCTCAGTCTGAATCAGGGTCCTGAAACTAAACAGAAAGAGGTACCCAGAGGATAAATTGGCACACTGTATGGGATAGCATCATCAAATTCACCCTCTGGGGACCTCATTTTGCAAATGTCAGACTGCTTATTTTCAGGGCCCAATTTAAACTAAAACTACTGAGGCAAGGATTTACCACAGGCTTCCCCATACCCAGATGCGACACTATAGACACACAATTTACTGTAGAAGTTCCCATAGACATCTTGTCCCTGTAATGACATTCCCGAGTTATTTATATGGACACTGCTGACAGAGGTTGAGTAACTTATAAGAACAAAGACAGTTCTATGAGAAATCTTTAGTAAATTTTGCAGCAGAAAAAAGGGGTCGTGACAGCTCACCCAAAGTCAACTGGTCGAAAAGACAGTTCGCCCAAACGACATTTCGTCCAATAACCATTCGCCTACGTCCTACGACATAATGTCGCTCACACCAGTTGTCGCAGTAGTATGTAATGTGGTTTTCAGGGATCATTTGGATGATCTCATTTGGATGATCTCATGTGACGTTATAGTCACGTGACCTAGTGCCGCCATGTTTGGTTGTCATGGTAACCCGCGTGAGCGGCCATGTTGTGACGTCATCCCCATAGTGATACGTGGTGTGAGTGCGGATGCGCAGCGCGTGTTGTTAGGGTGATACGTGTTTCCGTCGTCCATTTTGTATACTGGAGGCCGCCATCTTGGTTTCTATGGTAGCACGTGGTTGCTATGTTACCCAATTTTTCTGCAATAGAAAGGGGTATGTTCGGAGGGTATGTTCGATTGAATAGGAGTATTTTCCCGATTCGTAGAATTACCACAAACAACCCGACAAGTTTTACTATTTCGAATTCTTTCAGAACCCTATTTAGGACCGCCATTCTTTTGGCTTATAATAGTAGCACGTAGTGCTATAGTACCAAGGGGTCCCCTGGGGGTGTGTTTGATTGAACTAGAGTATAGCTTATTACCAAAATAGACCCGACCACCCTTACAAACCACCAAAATCTCCACCAAACCACCCAACGGACATGTGAAGCCCATTTTGGGCATATAAAAATAACACGTTATTCTATAGTACCAAGGGGTACAGGGGGTATGCTCTATTGAATAGGAGTACAGGGCCTGATTTTCCCAGAATCCCATTTTTAATGCCTATTGCATATATTTCTCTATCACTAACAGTCTATCCAGTCCAAACTATCTCTGGTTCTCTCGTCCAAGTCTTATAATTACCAGTGCTCGATTTCCCATAATGCAGTTATCTCCCTTGTGTATATCAAAAGCATTCCCAAACCCAATAAGCAATCGAGCAGTTACTGATAAAGCATTGCTCGAATGACTCGAATCCCATCGAGCAAATGAGCTTTAGAGTAACTGCTCGATCGAGTGACTCGGAATATTGCTCGAACGACTCGAATCCCATCGAGCAAATGAGCCAACGAGCATTTGCTCGTTCGAGTGACTCCTCGAACGACTCTTAGACTCATTTCAGAAAAAAGGGATTCCATAGCCATAGGCGTTTTCAAAAAAGGGATTCCACAAATGGGATTCCAAAAATGGATTCCAAAAGTGGGATTCCATCTTATGTCGAGTGACTCGCAACTATTGCTCGAACGACTCGAATCCCATCGAGCAAATGAGCCAACGAGCATTTGCCCGTTCGAGTGACTCCTCGAACGACTCTTAGACTCATTTCAGAAAAAAGAGATTCCATAGCCATAGGCGTTTTCAAAAAAAGGATTCCACAAATGGGATTCCAAAAAGGGATTCCAAAAGTGGGATTCCGTCTTATGTCGAGTGACTCGCAACTATTGCTCGAATGACTCGAATCCCATAGAGCAAATGAGCCAACGAGCAATTGCTCGATCGAGTGACTCCTCGAACGACTCGACGACTCATTTCAGTATTTGAGGATACCTATGACATGGCTACGTATCAATTGAGGATACCTTTTGAGGATACTAAATTGAGGATACCTATGGCCTGGTATTGTTGGAGGATACCTGTTGTAGAAACCTGGATTCCGTTTCCATCTTGTCGCCAAAGCTACAAGGCCACTACAGGGCTATGGCCTATATGTCCTATCATTAGCTTCTACGACAGTCTTGTTCCATTGCGGCCTTGTACCAGTACTATAGACTAAACTACCATCCATTAATATTGACTTGTATCACTCTTCCTAGCTATACCTTCGCTCAAGCCTTTAAAATGTTCAATCTGTGTGTACATATAAAACATTCCGTAAAATGGGATTCCTAGCCGACTCCGTAAAATTTGGATTTCGTGAATTAACATATACACTCGAGGGTATGGAAAAGGATTAATAACCCCAATTCAACAATGACTACAAGAACCTGAACAGAGATAACCAACCATTACAAAATAACAAAGGTACAGATCCAACATGACGAAGATCGAAGTGAACATAACAAAGTAAATGAAGATCGAACTGATCTGACCATAAAAAAATGAACAAAGATCCAACAGAACCAAGATTAAAGTGAACATAACAAATTGAAAGAAAGCCAAACTAGTCGGATTGATCGAACTAGTTGGACAGACTGAACAGATCTGATTTATGAACAGATACAAGACAACTGACCCAATGAAGGTATTGAAGTGAATTGACCATAACAAAGTCCTGAACTATAACCCTAATGAAGGTATTAACCGTCTTGAACTGAATGAATTTTTTAACTCTAACCCTAAATATAATTCAGTGTTAACCCTTTGAACTATTTGAATGAACTTTATGTAATTAAACCCCTTTGAACTGAATGAATGAACTATATATAATATAAATAAATATTAATACCCTTGAACTGAACAACGTTTAACTGAATGAATTTTTTAAGTATAATCCCAGTGAGGGTATTATCATCCAATTGAACTGAATTCTTCCAATAGGGAAGGGGAATACCCTCGAGTGTATATGTCAAATCACGAAATCCAAATTTTACGGAGTCGGCTAGGAATCCCATTTTACGGAATGTTTTATATGTATACACTGATTGAACATTTTAAAGGCTTGAGTGAAGGTATAGCTAGGAAGTAGTGATACAAGTCAATATTAATGGATGGTAGTTTAGTCAATAGTACTGGTACAAGGCCACAATGGAACAAGACTGGTGTAGAAGCTAATGATAGGACAGATAGACCATAGCCCTGTAGTGGCCTTGGAGCTTTGGCGACAAGATGGAAACGGAATCCAGGTTTCTACAACAGGTATCATTCAACAATACCAGGCCATAGGTATCCTCAATTTAGTATCCTCAAAAGGTATCCTCAATTGATACGTAGCCATGTCATAGGTATCCTCAAATACTGAAATGAGTCGTCGAGTCGTTCGAGGAGTCACTCGATCGAGCAATTGCTCGTTGGCTCATTTGCTCGATGGGATTCGAGTCATTCGAGCAATAGTTGCGAGTCACTCGACATAAGACGGAATCCCACTTTTGGAATCCCTTTTTGGAATCCCATTTGTGGAATCCCTTTTTTGAAAACGCCTATGGCTATGGAATCTCTTTTTCTGAAATGAGTCTAAGAGTCGTTCGAGGAGTCACTCGAACGAGCAAATGCTGGTTGGCTCATTTGCTCGATGGGATTCCAGTCGTTCGAGCAATAGTTGCGAGTCACTCGACAGAAGACGGAATCCCACATTTGGAATCCCTTTTTGGAATCCCATTTGTGGAATCCCTTTTTTGAAAACACCTATGGCTATGGAATCCCTTTTTTTCTGAAATGAGTCTAAGAGTCGTTCGAGGAGTCACTCGAACGAGCAAATGCTCGTTGGCTCATTTGCTCGATGGGATTCGAGTCGTTCGAGCAATAGGCCGAGTCACTCGATCGAGCAATTACTCTAAAGCTCATTTGCTCGATGGGATTCGAGTCATTCGAGCAATGCTTTATCAGTAACTGCTCGATTGCTTATTGGGTTTGGGAATGCTTTTGATATACACAAGGGAGATAACTGCATTATGGGAAATCGAGCACTGGTAATTATAAGACTTGGACGAGAGAACCAGAGATAGTTTGGACTGGATAAACTGTTAGTGATAGATAAATATATGCAATAGGCATTAAAAATGGGATTCTGGGAAAATCAGGCCCTGTACTCCTATTCAATAGAGCATACCCCCTGTACCCCTTGGTACTATAGAATAACGTGTTATTTTTATATGCCCAAAATGGGCTTCACATGTCCGTTGGGTGGTTTGGTGGAGATTTTGGTGGTTTGTAAGGGTGGTCGGGTCTATTTTGGTAATAAGGTATACTCTAGTTCAATCAAACACACCCCCAGGGGACCCCTTGGTACTATAGCACTACGTGCTACTATTATAAGCCAAAAGAATGGCGGTCCTAAATAGGGTTCTGAAAGAATTCGAAATAGTAAAACTTGTCGGGTTGTTTGTGGTAATTCTCCGAATCGGGAAAATACTCCTATTCAATCGAACATACCCTCCGAACATACCCCGTCCTATTGCAGAAAAATTGGGTAACATAGCAACCACGTGCTACCATAGAAACCAAGATGGCGGCCTCCAGTATACAAAATGGACGACGGAAACACGTATCACCCTAACAACACGCGCTGCGCATGCGCACTCACACCACGTATCACTATGGGGATGACGTCACAACATGGCCGCTCACGCGGGTTACCATGACAACCAAACATGGCGGCATTAGGTCACGTGACTATGACGTCACATGAGATCATCCAAATGAGATCATCCAAATGATCCCTGAAAACCACATTACATACTACTTGTCACTTTGGCAATTGGTCGTCTAGACAAAACATCCAATAGACGGTTCAAATTTGTGCGAGCCATCGTGCACCGGAAGAACGCAGCCTCCTAAATGAAATGTAGTTTTGATTTTCTATTAGAAAAACGATCAACATTATAAATCTGCATCTTGTAAATATACTGTCCAAAAAAAGTTAAGCCCCCTCCCCGCCACCTCCCTATAATACCAGTGGGTATACAGTAAATGGGTAAATTCTCCTGAGAAAACATGCTATTTGCAGTAAGGTGAATATGCCTTATCAGTGAAGGAAGAGTTTGTAGAGCTTTCTTTTTATTGAATGAATATTAGGCACCGCGGACGTCATCACAACGTTACAAAACGTCACGTTGTTCAGTACCTGATGGAACAGCATCTTAACCCTTTTACCTAACATGAAAAGTAGACGACACTCGCAAACAAAATTCTTGAATAACTAATTTTTTTTCTTTTTCATTTTTTGTCTCAAAAACATAGGTTATAACTCGTTCCAACGAGGGGTCATAACCTGCGTTTTGGAGACAAAAAATGAAAAAAATAATGAAAATTAATTGGCGATTTTTGAGAATAGCGCTGGCCGGTTTTGGCCGTTACGTTGGGTAAAGGGTTAATCGGCGTGGCATGATGTCCATGACCTTCCGAATTTCTCTCACTGTGATGTTATCTCATTTCTCTATAAGCATACGGCAGTGACGTGGTCAATCGCCAGCAAATATTCAACAGTTTTTAGGATGTATGCCCGATCCGTTAGAGGAATGCAGAATGTCACAGTATGAGCTATTTGTATACCCACCCACAGGTATTATAGGGGGGGGGGGGGGCTTAACTTGTTTTGGACAGTATAATTAGGGTGAGATACTCACCTTGGGATATTTTAACATGAAATGACTCTCCAAGTTCTCTTCTAACAGACTATTTACTCCACACAGTGGTTTAATGATGGACACTCCCGCACACTGTCTCCCGTTTGTAGTATGTAATAAAGTAGGCTTCTTATGAAATATAGCATATCTGGAAATGATATAAAATTTGGGATGAAAGTGAAGTAGCCGAAACTAGATAACAATATCTGAAGTATTCATACTTTAAGCAAAAATTTAAGCCCCATAGATGAAAAAAAATGATTTTACACCACAACAAGGGTTTATATTTCATCGAAATTTGGGAGAATCCATTTGGATTCTCGCGGCGACTACACCTGTTATGACTGTCCCGGGATCCCATACGGCCACCGTGGTTGTACCCCTGTTGTAATGAACCGGTTTCAGTGACAGAGGCCACCATGGTTGAACCCCTGTTGTGTACTGATAACACACGATAACCTTTTACCCAACACAGCTTTTTAATTTTTAAAACATCATCTGATTTTTTTTTTAAAATAAACAATATTTACCAAATAATAGCTTACAAATATGGATGTCATTGGAACCGGCTCAATGCGCTGGCTCCAGTGACAGCCATATTTGTACAGACAAAGTGGGTGCCAGGAAATTTCAGGTCATGTCAGCCTCATATTTGTTGATATGCTACCCTATGTTAGGTAAAGGGTTAAATTGACTCAATTCCTTTCACGCGAATACTAGCAGAGGTGCAACGAGAATCTGCATGGATTCTCGCTTGTCTTCTTGCGCGAATCTTTGCGTGCATCGATTCTCGGATTCTCATCGAAAGATAAGTCCTGACAATTGTTTCAGTTTTTTTGTAGTAGCGTGTTCGACATTGCAATTTATATTTCACCTCCACCCTTTCTCGATCAGTAATCAGCTGGTGATATAGAGGATCTCGATTAAGTTGCGATTTCATATGAAAGTTCTGTACCGAGTTCACTAAAATCGACCGGAGCCGAGGTTTACCGGGGCTCAGATCGATTTTAGTGAACGAAGTACAGGCATTTGGTGTCAAATCGTGACAAATTTGAGATCTTTTATTACATTTATTTATTTATGTGGGTTTATCGACACATTAACAGCCAAGGTCATATCGTGTCGGTGACAGTTTTACGGGAGGAGGAAGCCGGAGTACCCCGAGAGAACCACCGAGCAACGACGAGCAGCTGCCAGCTCCCCAACATCGTAACTCCGCACTGCAGCACAGGCAGGGTTAGATTGGTTGAAGACATACGCACCATCGACATGCAGTACGCCTTTGTACATGACATCATCGTGCCATTATGTGGACAATCGGGGTGAAGTGCCTTGCCCAAGGACATAACGCGGGTGTCCGAATAGACCGCTCAGACGGTCACCCATACAAGGACTAACTGGGCTCGGCGTTGCTTAACTTCGGTGATCTGATGAGAACCGGTTAACGCAACGCCACCGCTCCCCCTTTTATTACAGAATGTGTTATTTAACATTTATTTAACGTAACGACTAAACTGGCCAGCGCTATTCGCAAAAATCACCCAAAAAACCTTTTTTTTATTTTTTCAACTTCTGTCTTGATAACATAGATTATAGCCCCTCATTGGAACGAGCTCGTTCCAATGAGGTGCCATAAGCTATGTTTCCGAGGCAAAAATGAAAATGGAAAGTTATTCAGGAACAATGTCTTTTTTTTTCTTCTTTTTTTTGCAATTTTCGTCTGCAATTTATATTAGGTAAACAGTTAATTAAATATAAGAGAAGATTAATTCAATTCTATCTCCGAAACTAACCCACTTACATCGTTACATCGTTGAAGTTGACTTCTGACGCCATTACAGCATTAGACGAATACCGATGGAACTTATCCAAGGGTAGAATGTGTTTTACATTCGAGTTATATTTAAAATAACCTTAAAATTTCAATATATGCTTCTTTCAATGTGAATGCTAGATTGATTCGTAGGTCGTGTTTTGCAGGGAACAAATTTGAACTGATTAATAAAGAAACTTACCCGGAAAATAATGAAGTTGACCAGACAAAAACTCCAAACATGTAAAATACGAAGATGATAAGATTAAGTAACAAAATCGGATAAGATTCTGATTCCTCTATCATTACGTAAGTACCCTGAAAATATAATTATAACAGCCATTTAATAAGAGAGGCTCCCATTTGACATCAAAGGCGATTTTCATACGGTAAAGGTCAACACAAACAATGGCGTAGCCAGGGGGAGGGAGGGGCTGTGGGGGGCACATTCCCCAAATTTTAGCCCCCCCCCCCCCCCCCCCCCAGGTGATGTGGCCTAATTATTCGATGCCTTTCACAACTTATGGACACAAACGGACTCAGAGTCAAGAAAACTGCGGGTTTTTTCTCAAATTTCAAAATCTTTCCGGGCATGTCACCCCTCCAGTGAGAGGGGGTGTCCCCCTCTTGTGTTCGCCCCATCTCGCCGCTACGTGGTTCGGATGATGCTGCGCATCCAGTCGAGTATGCCACCTAGTAGTTCAGCGAACTGAACGTAGCGGCTACCCCCTTCGTAGGGAGATAGCCACTACGTTCAGATCGCTGAAACCCCCTAGAAATTACTCTTGCCCCCCCCCCCCCCCTTCCCTAACTTTGATATCTTGGCTACGCACCTGAACACAAACCAGGCCAAAACAAACACTCTCTTTGGGAAAAGTTTTATTGATATTTGTATCATCAAATGAAAGCATAAAGATACCAACTGCAATACTTTAGCATTGCAGTTAACACTTTTCTGCTTTCACGGCCTATACTCTAGGCCTATAAATGTTTCATGGATATCCTCAGCAACGCTGTCTTTTATTACACAACCATTTAAAATTAAGGTTTGTTCACAAGATTCTAGGATGTGTGGCAGTAAAAATAAACTTTTATCGCACACGTGTGGAATACAGATGTTTGCACTTTTTTAATGTAAGAATGGAACCAGTCATATTTCTTGGGATACATGGGCCCGTTTCTATGCAATGGGTCATTTATTTTGATGTTGTAAAGTGGATGTCAGCGGTCTATAGGCTGGGTTTCTATTGTTTCCGTAGAAACTCATGTCCTATATACTGACCGACCATCAAAAGAAACTTCCTAATTTATTTTCTTAACCTGAAAAATACTGACTATTGTTTAAATAACCGGATGGGTTAAAGTATGACTTGGCAATGACTGACATTCAGTTCAAACTGAAGAACAATGTAGACAGAATTTGAAACTGTCTATGAGTAACGTCATTTCGAATGAATTACGTTGCGCGAGCAAGTTTCTAGGTCACCAAAATCGAAATACAAAACAAATTGCCTGTCGATATTCACTGGAATTCGTATGGATTCTGTACCCCTGTTAAAGGCTATAACACGAACTTTAATAAATTTTGAGCAGGCACTGTGAACAATACGATCATTTTTCATGAACAATAAAGATATAAATTTTATTTTCATGGGATGAATTGACTATGACTACTGTAATCTTGACTAAAATCTTAACCTGTCAATCAGTCAACTATCAACAGTCGCATGGAACTTGGAAGTCAGATAATCATGTGAGTTTTTTTGTAATTTCTTATTGAAGTATTTTCCGAATTTACACCTATTGTTTGTTGTAAAAGTATGGTAACTTTTTGGTGGGGATCACATCAACCATTCACAATTCGTGCTGTGTAATTGAGGCATAAAAAGAGGGTAAACTGTATTTCAGATGAACAGTGTTTCATCGATCGAAGTGGTGACGCATTACAATTTGCAGGTTGAAACTATGAATGAAAGTTCAATCAGCGTACGAAATAAAAAGACTGGTCTCCTGCTTCTGAAGATTACTTTGGATTTTTGTCTTATTTTATTTCCTTTACGTCTACGAAGGATAGGTTAATTCTTACTTAGTATTAAGTAAAAGGCGTTTTCGCCTCTCGTGGTATTCTTGCGCCCAACCAAACTCGTGCGATAAACATTAACCCATTCAAACGCTTGTGTGGTTCTATCTATTTATCACATAATCATCATCAAAGAGCTCATTACGGAAAATACCGTTCACAACACGTCTAATACGGGAATGACGTCAGAAGTCAACGTCGACGTTGTAACGTTGTGAGTTAGTTGGTTTCGGAAGTAGAATTGAATTAATCTTCTCTCATTTTTCATTAACTGTGTACCTAATACATATAGCAGACAGCATTTGCAGAAAACATTTCCTTAATAATTTTATTTTTTGTGTCTTGAAGACATAGCTTATGACCTCTCATTCGAACTAGCTCGTTCCATTGAGGGTCATAAGGTAAGCCATTGAGGCAAAAATTGAAAAAATAATAAAATTTGAATGGCGAGTTTTGCGAACAGCGCTGGCCATCTTAACTCGTTACATTAGCTAAAAGGTTAAATTTCACTTATGTGATGAAAAGAAAAGAAAAATATGGTGTAAACCTTCAGTTTATATTGTCGCGAAAAGTGTGCTCATTGTCAACATGACCAATTTTCACAAACATCAAAGGATAGTCTTTACACTCTAAAATCACCTGGGTTACAAAGCAACCCAAATCAACTGGCTTGAGAGAATATGATCCCAACTGGGTTCATATTCACTCAACCCAGTTGACATGGGTTAATTTTTAACCCAGCTGATTTCTGAGTGTGGAAAGCGAACGGCGATTGCAAGGAGTCAGATACGTGAAAACCCACGTGTAGATTACGATCAGTCCACAGCGACTGTACTGTGTCTGGATATCTGGAACGTCAGCGAAAAACGTCGTTACTCAATCTAATCCTCCTCCCTTCAAGCTGGCGTCAGATCAATCAGCGCGATAACTCATCCAATCGATGACCTTCTATAACGTTATAGATGTTACTCTGTGACTGCAGTCACAGTGGAATAGCTTTCACCTCACCAAACATGAAACGAAAGCCAAACACGAAACGTGTTAACCCTTTGAAACGAGAGACCGCTTTTCCGGGCCAGGAACATGATACGTCATATTTTCATTATGTTGGTTGGCAGTTGAGTAAATGTTTGGGGTTGACCAGTCAATGTTTTCAACGTCCGGCCATAAGAAAATAATAATTGGTATACCCACAAATAATGATATAGACTCTTCCAGTTGCTGCCATTGAACTGGCATGGAATATACCACCGGGGTTCAAAAGGTTAACTTTCCAATCGTGTTGTTTATCAATAATAAAATGGTGCAACTTTCAATTTATATTGTCGCGAAAAGTGTTCTCATTGTCAACATGGCCAATTTCGCAAACATTGCTCGCTGAGCTCGTTCCAATGAGGGGGTCATAAGCTATATTTTTAAAGCAAAAAATGAAAGATTCGTTATTCAAAAATTGTTCTTACAAGTATCGACTGTCTTTCGCATTAGGTACTTTACCCATCGAATCGGCCACATCCGCCCGCGTAATATACAAATTCAGCAGTTGAAAAAATATTATTTTTCAAAATATTTCAACAAAACCATATCATGTGACCCCTCGTTGGAACTGATATTCACAGAGGGTCACATGATATGGCTTTGTTCATTTTTTTGGAAAAATTAAAAAAAATGATATTTAAAATAATAAATTTTGATATCGTCTGCGTTGGGTAAAGGGTTAAAGCAAAATGTGGATACGTTGTGGATTCATAAAGATATATATAGAAAGAAACCGTCCTCCTTCCACCACAATTCACAAAATTACTCGGGAGCACGGGGAAAACATCTGAAAAAAGAGAAAAATAATGGTCAACAGAAAGGTTGCTGCCGGAAAAGCTTCAGACTTCTGGGCAATGTCAACTTCTGCTTCGGATATTAACCGGAAATAGACAACTGCATCTCAATCCTCTGTAGGGCAATCCCTGGGAGAAGTTTGACCAATCGTTCTGATCTTTGTATCCCAAAGACACATAATTATAAAAAAATAAATCACTAAATAAAATGCTTATGTTTTCGAAAATTGAACTGGGAGATGCCCCTCGTCATATCTTGATCTGCCTCTCAGAAATGGCCATTAAGGGTAGATATGAAAATCACACAGAAAAAAAAAATAGTGTGACTACCTACCTTTTCTTAAGAACACTTTGTGAAAGTTTATGGAAAACACCCATAAAGAAATTTATCTCCGTATCGGCAGATGTAGTCTCCTCTAAATGTCAACGACCTGATCGACGATGTCCTTGTGCATTCCTCTCAGGTACTCGAACACACAAAACGTTTTACCTTTGTTGACATTCCCAACACCATTCACCGTTTGAAATACCTGTTGTACATTTTTCAAACACTGTATTGCGATTAATTCAGCACAAAAGCTCTGTGTATTCACGAGGTTATCGTAAACCCAAATCATGAATGTCCAGTTAATAATTTTACCTTACCTCCCACAACTGACACAACCATGCAGAAAATTCAAAATTCACTTATCCTTAGAAAATATCTAGAACAGTTACTGTGTATTCACATTTCAATGCGCATGAACAAGGTCGCGCTCCGTTTCAGGTAGATCGTCGGCAAATGGAGTGCATCTCATCTGTCAACGTTATGTCTCTCTCTCAGGCGCGGACTGGCCAAGAAAAGTTACCGGAAAATGCATTAAGGAGGTCTCGGACCCGGAGAAAATTTCGATTTTTCGAACTGAACGAACGCTGCTTCCTTGCATCTCAGCGATCGCTAGGACCACTGTTCGGCCCAATGGGAGAAACTTGTGACTTTACAAACGAAAAGAACGCTGTTTCCTTGCATCTGGGAGATCAGTGGCAGACTAGACAACTAGTATTTGTTTATTTGTTGGTGCTTAACGCCACATTCAGCATCGAAGGCTGCATCGTGGTGAGGGCGAATCGAAATAGGTTCTCGTTAGATCACCGAAGTTAAGCAACGTCAAGCCCGGTTAATCTAGGGATGGGTGACTACTCAGCGATTGATTCGGGTGCTTCCCGTAGTAGTGGCAGGTGTGCGATCAGCGAAATTTGAGTGTGTGACTCTGTGACTTTGAATCACGTGCCAGCTGTGAACGATGGGAATGTTCATCAGTACTACGCAATCCTCTCCGTACCTAGGCGTAAAATAGGGACCTGTTGAGGAGCTTGCCTGCGTGCCCGTTTGTGGAGCACCGGCAGTGTGCTCCGTTGAGTTGAGCTGAGATTGTCATGGAATGAAGGGTGTGCACGCCTATGATACGGGGTAATAATGTAAGTCAGAGAGCACTGGGTGGATTCTAGACGTTAACATTGCATTATTATTATTTTGACTACTGGTGTATCGAAATGTCCTCTGTGTGGACTGCCAATGGCAGTCCACATAGAGAGCATTTCGATACACCGGCAATCTGCAATAAGATCCATTTCGACTTTTAGTCATTTTTACGAAATTTCATGCACCAATGCATATTGAACTTCAATGGTTTGTTTATTGGGGTTCAACGTCACTTTTAGTAGCCAAGGTCACATCGTGTCGGACAGTTTTACGGGCGGAGGAAGCCGGAGTACCCGGAGAGAACCACCGGTCAGCGGCGAACATCTGTCAGACTCGCGAACTTACTAACTCTGCACAAGCAGAAATACCTCGTTTGAGATACCTTGGATTGGCCATCCCACAAACCGGTTTTGTCTCCATTTGGACATATTTGGTATGAACAGGGTTCAGGCACGTTCTGCAATGCAAGAATGGAGTCACATCCTCGTGATGCGGATCAATACCCTAATCAATTACACGGTAAAAGGGTTTCATGAACCAACAGTGGCAAACTGTGGCCACACCTGTTGTTAGCGGGAGTAACAACTGCTCGATTTCCTTTTTGAAAAATGGACTTTTTTCACTTTATTGCATCATTGCATTTTAACCTTCACTGATGACATTTGAGGCTGGTTTTTCAAATGAACTCCATTTGCAACGATGTTTGCACAACAAATGTGAATGCAGTATGGTGTGAAATTTATCAATCTTAAATTACTATTGTGTTTCTTTTTCCTTGCATAATTGATATTCACAGCACATATAGAATGAAAAGGGTGTGTTTTCCTAAGTGCCGAATATGTAGTATTTTTCTGGGGGGTGGGGCAGGGAGGGGTCGATAGTTGTGGTGGGTCACCTTGAATACACCTACTGTTTGAGTTCAGTATCGGTACATCTCTTATGGGATTTTTATTCTACCCCGAATTGGAGCCATTGGAGTCTTTCGGGGTACACTTAGATTATATGAACGATAATTTCTCTTTACAGGCTGTTAGAGCCAACAAGTTGAATACATTTACACAGAACGTAACGATGTGTGACTGCGTTCGTCAATACGGCACATGGTGACGTTCTCTGTTTATTACACGTCTGTACGACATAGAATCTATTACAGTTAAAACTAGAAGTCCTGTCATGAAATGCGCACAAATAGCACGTCGATCTGCGCGTTAATGTACGCGTTATGAACATAGTAAGGCTATCAAATTCTGTACATATGGCCTGTGCACAAGCAATGTTTCAGCCAATGGACCTCCGGGTTACCCGGAGGTCCATTGGCAGAAACATTGCGTGTGTTTGCTATGAGTAACCAGGAGAACCTGCCGTGCTTTGGATGTCATTGGATATGGGAATTGCGCGCAATCCCTACGCGCAATTAAGCCTAGATAAGCGCACAGTTCTTGACAGAACTTCTAGTTTCAACTGTAATTTACAATTCGGTCTTATTTGTAGAGTTTGTCATTTTTTATGTCTGCTTGAAATAAAAACAAAAACAAAACTCAGATGAGATTGGCAAACACGTGTGACAGATGGATACGTAAATAGAAAAATATAAATGAAAATTGTGTCCAAACAGGTTATTTGTTCGTATTTTTAAGAAATTAGATGCCGTTATCTGAGAGATATTCGCTTCAATGTCAAAACTTGAGTATTTTTAAATGACTCCCCCAAGTTTAATTTCGTTAATATTGGTGGACACGACGGCTTCCAAATTGATATGGGTCAGAAAGCGGCGTCTCGATTGGGCGATTACGAAAAGGGGCGGAGTTTTGTTCTTTTGATGGATCCATGACGTCAGGTGGAAAATATTTCAAAGGAAATGCGTATGGAACACGTGTTCCGTACGGATTTGAAAATGTGGAACTGGAGGAAAGGTAATAGGCGTGTAATAAAGTCATAAAATTGAGAAACACTTTTTGAAAAAGCGAAGATATTATTCAAATTGCAGATGAATGTTCCTTTACGTTGCAGATTTTTGTACCCAAAAGTCCATGTGTACCAACAGAACACCGAAGAAGTAGACTAGTTTTCCAATAAGACACAAAAGAAAAAATCATGAGCCAAGTCTGGAGTGAAAAGTTGTGCGACCAGACGAGAAGTTCTGCAAGATTATCTCTATTCACTAATCAGTGCAAATGACGTGCACTTTTTATTTTCGTTGACTTTGGGCTTGTCTCGTATTGAAAATGATTTCGTTTGAAGAATATACTTAAACTTAAGAAAAATATATATAGAATAAATATTTGCAAAATTCCATAATTTTCTATGACAACAAAGACAATGACATAACCAGGCCTGTCATATTAATCGAGACTTTTTTATTTTCGTTGACTTTGGGCTTGTCTCGTATTGAAAATGATTTCGTTTGAAGAATATAATTAAACTTAAGAAAAATATATATAGAATAAACATTTGCAAAATTCCATAATTTTCTATGACAACAAAGACAATGACATAACCAGGCCTGTCATATTAATCGAGACGTCGACTAATCATCGGGAAAAAATATAATCGATTACCAGTGGCGGCGCCAGAGTTACAAAAGTGAGGGGGTACAGCTGGGGATTGTGCAGCGCCGAAATGCGGTGGGTTTCGGGGGGGGGGGGGGGGTCCTCTCACTAAGTTGAGAAAAATTTTAACTGTTTTGCAACCAAATCATGCGAATGTGGATATCATTGGAACCGACTGAACAAGCCGGTTCCAATGATATTCATATTTGCATGATTTCATTGAGTTATATCTTTGAGACTTTTTCTAAAATATTAAATTTTATTTATTTTTTAAAATTGCTGTAGGCTGAATTCCAAACGGATACCTTGCACGCTCTCGATTCTAGCATTCGTCGAATACTCTAAAGCACTTTGTTTCAGTCTGTTTAAATGCGGCATGTCTTGTTGCAATTTGGAACCTCGACTCTTGTTTTTTTTTGTTTGCAGCTAGCGTGTGGGGGGGGGGGGGGTGGGGCAAAGATAATTTCAAAACTTCTCTGATTTAGTACACTTGGGAATATGGGATTAAGCATACCGATCATTACACCGCAACATTCAAAACAACAATCAAAATGATAATATTGTTTTACTATGCTTGGCGAAAAAAGTGGAGGGGTAAGTACCCCCACATACCCCTCCATGGCGCCGCCACTGTACAATTTCTAAGTCGACTATTATGGGGTTTCATCACTCCTTTATTGATGAATTATTCATTATAACTCTGCTTCACATCGTACTAGTAAGAAGTGTCAGAAGCTGTAGAATATCAAAATACTTATATACTGAGTCAAACAAGAAAGTATAATAAACTTTGAGGAGCAATTTAATTTTTAGTATTATCTACTTTAACCCCAAACAAATTATTGTAAATTCATATTTTGAGTCTAGCTGTATGAAATTGCATAATTTCATGTTCTTACTGTTGACGCCGTCACGTCAGGACGTCGCAATTCAGACATGGGGTGAAATGAAAAGTTCACACATGCAGTCAATAGCGTGTATGTCCACCGTTTGCCTCTTGGATGGCAAGACATCGACGGCGCATGGACCTGATAAGTCTCTGGATGTCACCCTGTGGTATTGCGTTCCACTCTTGCCTTAGAACATTACGTAAATCGCTTAACGTCTGAAGATCATGAAGTCGTACCCGACGGACCAATTGATCCCAAAGATGCTCGATTGGCGACAAATCTGGCGAAAGTGGGGGCCAGGGAAGAAGTTCGATGCTCTGCTCCTCAAGAAAGTCACGACAGATACGCACCACGTGGCATCGGGCATTGTCTTGCTGGAATAACTACAATCCGACGTTAGCGTTGAACAACGGGACAACAACAGCGTTAAGAATTTCGTCCCTATATCGCTGTCCATTCAGATTACCATCGATGAAGATCAACTGCGTTCCATGGTGCAAGAAAATTCCTGCCCAAACCATTGCACTACCCCCGCCGAAACGGTCGCATTCCCGCACGCATGCATCAGAAAACCGTTCTCCACGTCGGCGATACACTCTTGCCCTACCATCAGCGCGCCGTAGACAAAATCGTGATTCATCACGAAAAAGAACTGTGCTCCAACGCTGCTGAGTCCAGCGAACATTCGTCCAGCGAACATGACGTACCCATTCCATTCTGACTGTACGATGACGTTGGGTAAGAATTGGTCCGTGGTATGGACGCCTACTGCGGATGCCTTGTTCAGCGAGTCTGTTGCGGACAGTTTGTGCACTGATTCTATTGTTAGTTCTACCAAGAATAATTGCCGCTGTCCTCGTCGCCGGAAGAAAACGATCCTGCAAGAGAGACGTCCTGATGTGTCGGTCTTCTGCAGGGTTCATAACTCTTGGTCGACCTGAACGCGGTAGGTCAGCAGCAGATCCAGTGGTTCTATTCCTTCCAATGAGACGGTAAATAGTGGCCACAGTGACTCCGAACTCAGAAGCGAGCTCATCTGGAGTTGTCTCAGCCTCATGCATACCAATGGCACGTAACCTTTGATTTTCGGCTATAAACTAGCGTGTTTTCTCAATAAACCAGGCCCTCTAGCACAACATAACGCAAAGAAAATCGTCGGTCACCCATTCAATTTGACATTCTCGGGTAGCACGTGCTAGTTTGAAATCTGAAGCAAAATTGTATACGGTTGGGTGGACAACAACATGTCATTAAACTCTTTGCATGACTTCTTGTCCACAAACATGAAGCATTAGAACTATTATATTTTATCCTTTATGCTATTGTCTCACATTTGTTTCTATTATACTTTCTTTTTTGACTCAGTATAGAATAAATAGCTACTGGGCCGGAAATCAGATTTAAACCACGAGTAGGATAAGGGTTTTAACCACTCGGCTTGCCGAGTGGTTAAAACCCTTATTCTACGAGTGGTTCAAATCTGATCACCAGCCCTAGTATCCGTTTGTTTTATTTATACCATGCTCTTAATAAATAAGCGACTTTGTCACTTAAAGTAGAGAAAAAAAACGACACTTTCTATCGCAGACACGCGGGTTTGTTTTGTTTACAACTGCTCCGATGGACAGTACTACCTGCTGCACGTGATTGCATGACTGACAGCTGACACATCGTCAATGTTGATTGAATTTACCTTGCTTTTTCAGTCAACTTATTATTAACAATTTTTAAAATTTTATTTTAAATATTTAATTGTAGGTATCTTAAACTTAATAAGTCAATGCACGTACTCGATAGTACCACAAAACGTCGTATGTTTGAATGAAACATCGCAAAGTGTGAATGTATCGAAGTTGGCAAATTGCGACATGTCAAAGGTCAAGTTGGATGAACTTCCTACTATAGGTGTAATTTTTCTTTTTAACCGCAGTCGAAGCTTTACACCGTTAGTGGGCTAAAAGGCTAAAATTTAACATACAGGCTTTTCACAGTTAGTAACAAAGGCGAACATGGGTACTTATCCCTACTGTGATGCCTTAAGTCCGGACTGATAAAATATTCTAACTGCATCACCAGGCATGACTTTGTTGAAGACGTGTCTTGATGATGTCGTTAGAATTTTAGTCAGTTTGGATTATGGTTCAAACCCTGAAATTTATGTCTGGATAAAAACACAATAGTAGCCGCCGTTGACTTTGGGCCAGGCATGTCAAAGTACCGCCATTACCAACTTAACCGGTACAGGGACGGGACAGAGCCTGTACCGCCGAAACCGGTACCGGGACAAATCAACAATTGGATGACATATCGCAATCAGATGGCAGGGATTCGCATTTAAACCGCGCCAGTCCCCAAGATCGCAAGACAAACATGGCATCGTCCAAATATTCTGCGGTGACATCAAAGTTACCATAAAGCACGAGGATCGTGCATTATGAGTACTTTGATGTCACCACAGAATAATTTCTTTGAAGTAGCCGATAACTGCGCTTCCAGTTTCTTTGATGTGACGTATGAAAAGTCAAAATGGTCGGCCTGATCGAGTTGTGGACAGACAGAACACGTGTTTTGATATGTTCATTCACAAATAAGTTAAAAGTATGTCGTACAAGCGTTCCATGCACGATTATCAGCATGTTTATCCTTGTTCAATTAGGAATTTTCCCATAAAATAATTTTGGCTCGGTACCGGTGTGACAGGAATGATAGTCCGTAGGAACATTAGTCCCTCTGGACTATTATTCCGCGGAATTATAGTCCTAGGTCTAATGTTAGACCTAGGACTATAATTCCGCGGAATAATAGTCCAGAGGTACTAATTTTCCTACGGACTATCATTCCTGTCACACCGGCAGGACAAAAGCTTCAGTACCGGTGTCGGTTGGAGCATGAAAGGGAACCGGCGGTACCGGTACAGGTAACGATTGACATGCCTGATTTTGGCTTCCGAACCACGTATTTTATTAGCACGTACCGCATTAAAAATTTAGTATGATGGGTCCCCCACAGATCTCATCTCGTATGGCCTGTGTGGCATAAAACCAAGTATCAAAATTAATCTATAGTCTCGAAAGAAATTGTACTATTACAGGCAAGAGCGATTTTTTTAGACTCGAATCCATATGAAAATGTCCCGTTTAGAAAAATTATTTGGATGGGGGACACACCCACTTACTGACGGCCGTGTGAAAGTGTGAGCTCACGCCAAGTGATTGAAGTTGGTAGGTGTGCTCGCAAACATGCACTATGACGTGCAGTGCGCCCCACGTGGGAGTCATGGTTAAATGACTTGCCCAAGATCACGGCGTATATGGCGTGGACCTTTTCTGTTTAAAGTCATATGCTCTAACAAATGAGACACCGTTCACCCTATGCTACATTGTCTGTGCGTGATAACATTGGTTCAAGAGTTTCGTATTGTGTAGTTTTTCCTAACAAATGACATATCAAATATGACATTCTCGTCATGTATTCACGAATATATCAAAATAAAAATAGATTGTACTTTCTGGTGTGTGAACAGAAGATACATTTTCCAACTGTAAATTGGGGTAATTGAGAACATGTAAGGACAATTTTATATTGCACAGGTCGATCATTTCTCCTTGTGAATGTCATTGAAAAGTTTCAACTCATTTGAATTGTAGACGATATACGAGACATCGGAATTTGAAAGTGAATGTACCCAAGATATTAACTCTCCAACACCATGTGTTTCGTCGGGCCGAGGTTGGCAAGAAATTATGAAATGCCAAGTTGGGCAGACGTCCTTGCTTGCGTCGACGAAAATATACACACGCTTTGGAGTACTCAGTTGGGAAAAATTCATTGCTTGCCCGACAACAGCACACAGATTTATTTATTTATTTATTTATTTATTTATTTATTTATTTATTTATTTATTTATTTATTAAGGTTTAACCCAGCTTGTGTCAGGTTATGAAGTAGTAGTCATAACTTAACTGTTAGTCGCCGTTGCTCAGTTGTGTTCACTTTTTTCTCCATCCGTAAAACATGACACAATATGACCTTCCTGTTGAAGTATCTTTAACCCTTTACCTAGTATGAAAAGCAGACGACACTTGCAAACAAAATTCTTGAATAACTAATTCTTTTCATTTTTTATCTCAAAAACATAGGTTATGACCCCTCATTGGAACGAGCTCGACGAGCTCGTTCCAACGAGGGGTCATAACCTATGTTTTTGAGACAAAAAATGAAAAAATAATGAAAATTAATTGGCGATTTTTGAGAATAGCGCCGGTTTTGGTCGTTACGTTGGGTAAAGCCTTAACGACATTTTAACAGCCAAGACCATATCGTGTCGATGACAGTTTTATGGGTGAAGGGAGCCGGTGTACCCGGAGAGAACCACCAAGCAACGTCGCTGCTAGTTCAGCAACATCGGAACTTCGCACTGCAGCACAGGCAGAGTTAGAGTGGTTGAAGACATGCGCACAATCGACGTGCAGTACGCCATAGTACACGGCGTCATCGTGCTCCCATGTGGACAATCGGGGTTAAGTGCCTTACCCAAGGACTCAACACTGGAGTCCGAATCGATCGCTCAAACGGTCACCCATACACAGATCAGAAAATGCTATAAATGCACGAGTAAATATATCGGGAAACAAACCTGGTCAACTCCTAAAGTGCAGTTGTCATTCCAATGTTCCATGTAACTCCTATGTTAAAACACAAACGTGTGAATCTTGAAAAACTGAATGATTATGTACACTCTAAAATCAGTCGGGTTACTGTTACTACCCTTCTGTCGAGATGATAGGTGTTAAATACAACTAAAAGATGACCGATCCATCTTTTAACATGACCTGGACGACTTGAGAAGGACAAACTCGACAACGCAACCATTTATCGTCTGTTTGTGACAACAAGAATGAATTGTGCACCCGACTAGGGGGTGTCTTCCCATTTCATCAATTCCCATTTCATCAACTGCCTCTAAAATTATATTTTTCCCATTTCATCAATTCCCACTTCATCAAGAGATTTTTTTTGTCCGGTGTGTTTTATAATTACATATTATACATTTTAAAAATACAATTAGCCAGTTGATGAAAAATCAATTTTTTGAGGGTTTATTGTATCACCACTTTCCAGACATTTGTCAGACAAATGTTTGGACAGTAGTTATACAGTGACTAGTCAGCACAAAGAGAATAGAGTTTCTTATTTACACTTTATTGCATATTAACACCAGATAGGCATGCAGACACAGTTGTAATTTTATCTCTCTAACACACTTTAAATATTTTTGTTCAGAGGAACTGTATTACTACACATAATAAGTGGGGAAAAGAAACATATAACATTTAAATATCTATCAGAATGTAACATTTAAAGCACAATACTCTAGTAACATACTCACTATTACTTCAGAATGCCTGTTGGCTTTCTAAATTAATTTGTCTCTTTTGAGTAACAAATTAGTTTAGAATGCCTAGTGGCATTCTAAACTAATTTGTTACTCAAAAGAGACAAATTACTTGAGAATAGGCATTCTAAACTAATTTGTTTCTAAATTAATTGTCTCTTAAAACATATTTTCATTCTGTTGATGAAGTGGGAATTGATGAAATGAGAAAATATAATTTTAGAGGCAGTTGATGAAATGGGAATTGATGAAATGGCAATAAACCCGACTAGGATGATGTGTAAGACGTCATCGAAGTATGTGCTATCACTATTGGTTCGTATGATTAGGTTTTCGTGCAGACAAACGTGGCATGTTTTCTCTGGCTTCCGAGCATAACTTTTACTGTAGTAGTTGCATGTTTGTATAATGGATATTTCAAATCAAACTCGTGATATTTTCTAAAGAATTTTAGCATACATTAATACTGAATCGATTACGAAAGCTATTCGTTTTTGTCTTCGCTTTCTCATCGCATCACAGCCTGTCAATTCACGAACTACACTGTGCTTTAAGGGATCGTCCAACCCAGCTTTGGTCAAGTTTTAGGAAATTTTCTCAAAACTCCAAAAATGACTAGAAACAAATAACACCGATAAATTATATACCGAAATGTTTGGAAAGAAACGTAGAACTTGTGGAAACTGAAATTGGCTATGGAACTGTTGTCGTGTGGCACTGCCTGAAAGTCCGCTATGGCATAAATAAGAGACCAAAATTTTGGCAATAATCCAACTTAAAATAACTGAATGGTTGTAGTTGGCAATCCTTCTAGTACAGACTCGGAGAAATATTTTTGTCATTCATCAGAAGAATGAGAAGTTACACTAATTCCAATCCATGGTATCTACAATTCCCCAAATGCTACCGACAATTTATTTTGTATTTTTTTTTGATGAAGAAAGTTCAGCAGGGTTAACTCTATTCAGTTCAGGTCAACATGTATGGAGGCACAAGTGACGTCATGAATGAAAAATGAAGACTGCGCAATGAGAACATTTTGTAGTAATTATACTTCATAATTCTGTTGAAGATGGTTTAATATTCTTGGCAAATTCACAAAAATGACTTTATTGATCAACTAAGGAGTAAAACTACTCTAATTTATTTATTTGGTATCGTGTGGGTCATTTCTGGTGTTTAGTAATGACAATTGTCATTTAAATGCACGAATAAGATGAACTATGGCAACAAAGATTGGAACAACCATCAATATTAACAGTCCCAATAAAAAAATGTATCGACCAAATGATTTGGATTGGACTTTTTGATTTTTCATTCTAAGCTTTACATTGCATAATTTGTTTAGAAACTATCGTCCTCCTGTAGTACGTTGCTGGAAAAGTGGACTGTTATCAGAACCGGCCGATTTTACAACAATAATAGCTTATTTGGTGGTTCTCGTCAGATCACCGAAGTTATACAACGTCCAGCCCGGTTTGTCCTTGGATGGGTGACCATCTGAGCGCTCGATTCGAACTCCCGCTTTGTGTCCTTGAGCAAGGCACTTAACACCGACTGTCCACATGGGGGCACGATAACGCCGTGTACTAAGACGTACTGCACATCGATGGTGCGCATGTCTTCAACCAATCTAACCCTGCCTGCGCTGCAATGCTGAGTTCCAATGTTGTTGAGCTGGCAGATGCTCGTCGTTGCTAGGTGGTTCTCTCCTGGTACTCCGGCGTTCTCCGCCAATATAGGTTATGACCCCTCGTTAGAACGAGCTCAACGAGCTCGTTCCAACGAGGGGTCATAACCTATGTTTTTGAGACAAAAAACTGAAAAAAATAATGATAATTAATTGGTGATTTTTGAGAATAGCGCTGGTCGTTTTTGAGCGTTACGTTGGGTAAAGGGTTAATATATTACGCACCGACGACAATCAAATTATAATATTATGAAATAGAGGTAAATTGATCTATTTATGAAAATGGTATCCCTGGATAAGGAAATTTAAAAGTTGTCCTGCAATTTCGACTTTCGCAGTAACAGCATTGTCAATGCAACTTTTTCCCGTGAATGTAGTGAGCGTTTTCAATTCTATCGCCTTGCCGAGTTGAAAAGAGTGAGGCTGTTTCTGCCGTTCTCAGACATTTGAAAACAATATTTTGCCTAAGTTCGCGATTTGCCTTATATGGTTACAAGCCGTCATGTGACCGATTTCCCCGCATGGTTTTCTTTTTCGTGAATCTCCTTTGAGACGTTTGTAACAAATCGGAGTCGAAAATGATAAAATGTGCTTCTCCGATTCTGGAGTTCGAAGTCATTTATTTGAAACGTTGTCATTGGAATTACCGATATATTCGTGATTTTTGCAATTCGTTACTCGTGCCTGTCTGTCGTGAAACTCGTAAAACAATTTTGTTTCGTGCAAAAGTTAATATATTCCATTTCCATGCACTATGGTCATTATTTTGATATATGATGTGCTTTAGTTTGATTCGTTTATCAGTATTTTAGGCACTGGTTAAAATGTCAAAAAATGTTCCCAAAGTTTTTTTGAACGGTCCCATAAAAGCCTTAATTGGCGATACCCGACAGAGAGAGGGTACAGTATTTCGAAAGCTGTGCTGACAATACATTACCTGGTAACATACTGCCGGTGTAAAAGGAATGGAAGTCCGTAGGAACGTTAGTCCCTCTGGACTATTATTCCGCGGAATTATAGTCCTAGGTCTAACATCTCTAGGAATAGTAGTCCGGCGGACTGCTATTCCTAGAAATGTTAGACCTAGGACTATAATTCCGCGGAATAATAGTCCAAAGGGACTAATTTTCCTACGAACTTCCATTCCTGTCACACCGGTGCTAAGATAAATTATGAATCAAAGAGTTTGTTTACCGATGTTGGGGGTGTGGTGATGTGTTGCATATCAGGAGGATCTGCATGCGTGCTTTTAGTCTGTGGCATAGGTTGTGTATTAACTGAGACAACTATCAACTTAATTATCTGTATAAATCTAAAATATTCTCGTGGCTTGCAACCTGGGTATACTCGCAGCTGACAAATTTAATGACTGCTGACTGTAAGAAATTAGCAACTGGTTATGTCTTGAAAGGTTCGAGGCTTCCAGCGGGGGTTTCGGGGTCTACCGTGGACACGTCACCACTCATTTGTAAAAAATATTCTCAACGCATGAAAGAGAGAAAAACTAGACAAAAATTGCAATTGACACCCCGTTCATCGCCAACAGAAACTTGATAAAACTTGACCTCGTCGTCTACTTATCTCATGCTGTCAAACATCGCCTGGTTTGATTTTTTCGCGCAACAGTTGAAACTATACTCTTTGTTGCAAACAATCGTCTCTTGAAACCCTACAGAATCGGCCAATTTATGAGCTGTAATTCCTGTGCGTCTCGATAGCGTTAGAATATAAGGTGAATATTTTCCCAGAACCCCGGTACGATCAACCCGACCGTCCCTCTACGCTCTTTCCCAATCACCTTTACTCGTTATGCCACAACTGCTTTCCTCTCACCAGTCAGTCAGTCTGTGCCCTATCGCCTTATTGTTTGTTTGTTTGTCTGACTGGTTGGCTGGTTTGTAATTGACAAAACTACTAAAACCTATTTTTATACATATATACCGAAGTTATTATTCCTCCCCCTTCACTTTTCACCTCTACACCAAGACCCAAAACAAAATTTAAAAATAAAATCCACCCTTCTCAACCGTTTACCCAACGTAACTGCCAAAACCGGCCAGCGCTATTCACAAAAATTGCCATTCAGTTTTGATTATTTTTTCATTTTTTGCCTAAAAAACAAAGCTTATGATCCCTCATTTGAACAAGCTCGTTGAGCTCGTTCCAATGAGGGGTCAGAAGCTATGTTTTTGATGCAAAATATGAAAATAAAATAGTTTTGGTTGCAAGTGTCGCCTGTTTTTCATGTTAGGTAAAGGGCTAACATGCGAAATCAGTCTCAGTTACATTCCGACGTTAACACATGTTAATCCTGCTGCTCTTGTTATAAATGATTACTAAGAGTCGAGCGGTGTTTACTTTGGCCGCAGGTTATTTTATCAACTTAAAGCAATGTAGGTTGACATGCAAACGGCAAAGTCTACCTCTTGTTGCACATTGTACATGCAACAGTTTGTTTGAAATCCATGTACACAAATATTTCTAACCTGGAAAAAATGTTCACCCAAAAGATGTAGGCAATCCAAATGAGTTAAACTGGAGTAGCTTATGGAGAAATATTTACACGAAGAAGCAATTAAATTCAACTCAAAACTACGTATCATCGGTGACAGGTGAGGCGAAATTAATCCAGTTTGACATTAGTAGTATATCATGTTCCCCTACAGGTAACATTTGGATGACACCGGTGGATGACTCCGGAAGTGACGTCATGACACGTGACCCAGTGCCGCCATGTTGTGTTGTCATGGTAACCCGCGTGAGCGGCCATCTTGTGACGTCATCTCCATAGTGATACGTGGTGTGAGTGCGCATGCGCAGCGCGTGTTGTTAGGGTGATACGTGTTTCCGTCGTCCATTTTGTATACTGGAGGCCGCCATCTTGGTTTCTATAGTGGCACGTGATTGCTATGTTACCAATGGCTTCTAACAAGACAGGCGTATGTCCGGGGTTGTGTTCCTTTGTAGAAGAGTAAATCTGATTACCACAAACAACCCGACAATCCCTCCAAATCACCAAAATCCACCCAAAATCACCGAAATTGACTTTATTTCCCCAATTTATCGGCTTAGCACGTAGTGCTATAGTACTAAGGGGGTACAAGGGGTGCGTTCGATTGAACAGGAGTAATGTTCTGTCTTAGAATTCTCCCAAAATCCCTTTTTGGATCCCAATACCATGACGTTTTTCCCATTAAAAGACACGTTCCTTTGGTCATTACCCAGAATTCTGTGCTTCTATCTGTATATGCAATAGTTTTCGTCTATCTGGTCCTATTTCTTTGTTCTAGTGTATACTCCAGTAGCGTAGAAGAGCCTATTAACTGGAACAGCTTTGTTTATTATTACTATATTTAGCTATTTTAGTCTATTCTTGTTAGTTCTGACCCTATTCCAAGTACTCTTGTTGTTTCATTTATCTAGATCATTTATATAAATTATAACTAACCAATCATATTGCTTGATTTCCCATAACCTGTACTTAATCGTATAGAGTTATCTCCCCTTATTACAACGAAGTTGTATCAGATTCTCATCACATCTATATCCAATGGCAATATCCCCGGGCACCCCAATCTCGCCACCCCTTTTTTGAAAAACATATGACCTTCGGCACCCCTTTTTGTCATATGTGCTTATGTGAAAAAGCACAATGTGACACAATGTGCCCTAGCACATAGGCACATGATTTATGTGCCGATATCTGCTTACGTGAAAAAGCACAATGTGACACAATGTGTCCTAGCACAAAGGCACATGCTTTATGTGCCGATATGTACTTATGTGAAAAGGCACAATGTGACACAATGTGCCCTATCACATAGTCACATACGGGTATTTGTGGATACCTATAGCCTAGTATTGTATTATTTGAGGATACCTATCCAGGATACCTTCTGGAGAATCCCTTTTTTGTCATATGTGCTTATTTGAAAAAGCACAATGTGACACAATGTGCCCTAGCACATAAGCACATGCTTTATGTGTCGATATGTGCCTATGTGAAAAGGCACAATGTGACACAATGTGCCCTATCACATAGGCGCATACGACCAAAATGGGATTCCATAGCCACAGGTGTTTTCCAAAAGGGATTCTTTAAAAGGGATTCCTTAAAATGGAATTCCTATCCGATTCCGTAAAATGGGATTCCGTCTTTTATCATCGACACTCGAGGGTATTCCCCTTCCGTATTAGAAGAATTCAGTTCAATGGGTTGTAGTTCATTAAGTTTGAAATTTATTCAGTTAAATGTTGTTCTGTTCAAAGGGTGTTTATTTATATTAGATATAAAAAGTTCATTCAAAAAGTTCAAGGGTGTTAACATTGTGATATATTTAGGAGTTATAGTTCATTCAAACAGTTCAAGAGGGTTAATTATATATACCTTCATTGGGGTTGTAGTTCATTTCAAACAGTTCAAGAGGGTTAACATTGGGTTACATTTCGATCTTAGTTGTGTCGGATCTTCGTTCTGTATCTTTATTGTTTTGTAGTGGTTGGTTGTCTCTGTTCAGTTGTTTCCAACTAGGTCGATCTTCGTTCATGTTGCGTCTGTTAGGTTGTTGCTTGAAGTATTTAGGGGTTACAGTCCATTCAGATTAAAAATGTTATTGTATATATTGGGTGTTAAGATTAAGTCAAAGTTTATGTTGTGTTCCCTTCGACCTTGTTGTAGTTGATGAATTAGGCTTTATTAGTCCCTTTCCATACCCTCGAGTGTCGATGATAGAAGACGGAATCCCATTTTACGGAATCGGATAGGAATTCCATTTTATGGAATCCCTTTTAAAGAATCCCTTTTGGAAAACACCTGTGGCTATGGAATTCCATTTTGGTCGTATGTGCCTATGTGATAGGGCACATTGTGTCACATTGTGCCTTTTCACATAAGCACATATCGGCACATAAAGCATGTGCTTATGTGCTAGGGCACATTGTGTCACACTGTGCTTTTTCACATAAGCACATATGACAAAAAGAGATTCTCCAGAAGGTATCCTAGATAGGTATCCTCAAATAATACAATACTAGGCTATAGGTATCCTCAAATACCCGTATGTGACTATGTGATAGGGCACATTGTGTCACATTGTGCCTTTTCACATAAGCACATATCGACACATAAATCATGTGCCTATGTGCTAGGGCACATTGTGTCACATTGTGCTTTTTCACATAAGCACATATGACAAAAAAGGGATTTTCTAGTAGGTATCCTCGAATAATACAATACCAGGCAATAGGTATCCTCAAATACCCGTATGTGCCTATGTGCTAGGGCACATTGTGTCACATTGTGCCTTTTCACATAAGCACATATCGGCACATAAATCATGTGCCTATGTGCTAGGGCACATTGTGTCACATTGTGCTTTCTCACATAAGCACATATGACAAAAAAGGGGTGCCGAAGGTCATATGTTTTTCAAAAAACGGATGCCGAAATTGGGGTGCCCGGGGATATTGCCATTGGATATAGATGTGATGAGAATCTGATACAACTTCGTTGTAATAAGGAGAGATAACTCTATACGATTAAGTACAGGTTATGGGATATCAAGCAATATGGTTGGTTAGTTATAATTTATATAAATGATCTAGATAAATGAAACAACAAGAGTACTTGGAATAGGGTCAGAACTAACAAGAATAGACTAAAATAGCTAAATATAGTAATAACAAGCAAAACTGTTCCAGTTAATAGGCTCTTCTACGCTACTGGCGTGTACTCTAGAACAAAGAAACAGGACCAAATAGACGAAAACTATTGCATATACAGATAGAAGCACAGAATTCTGGGTAATGACCAAAGGAACGTGTCTTTTAATGGGAAAAACGTCATGGGATAGGGATCCAAAAAGCGATTCTGGGAGAATTCTAAGCCAGAACATTACTCCTGTTCAATCGAACACACACCTTGTACCCCCTTAGTACTATAGCACTACGTGCTAAGCCGATAAATTGGGGAAATAAAGTCAATTTCGGTGATTTTGGGTGGATTTTGGTGATTTGGAGGGATTGTCGGGTTGTTTGTGATAATCAGATTTACTCTTCTACAAAGGAACACACCCCCCGAACATACGCCTGTCTTGTTAGAAGCCATTGGTAACATAGCAATCACGTGCCACTATAGAAACCAAGATGGCGGCCTCCAGTATACAAAATGGACGACGGAAACACGTATCACCCTAACAACACGCGCTGCGCATGCACACTCACACCACGTAGCACTATGGAGATGACGTCACAAGATGGCCGCTCACGCGGGTTACCATGACAACACAACATGGCGGCACTGGGTCACGTGACATGACGTCACTTCCGGGGTCATCCACCGGGGTCATCCAAATGTTACCTGTAGGGGACCATGACATACTATTGACATTTAACCAACAATACCTTGTTTGACAGAGCTCAGTAAGCTCTGTCAAACAAGATATAATTTGTTATTTATCTATTTAGTGGAATTTAACGACACTTTCGAAAGCCAGGGTCACCTCGTGATGGACAGTTTTACGGGTGGGGAAGCCGGAGCTCCTGGATAGAACCACCGAGCAACGGCGAGCAACTGTCAGTCTCCCCAACGTACTAACTGCACACAAGCAGGATTAGCATTGGTTGAAGACAAGTACACCATCGACGTGGTTGTAGAAAGTGTCGTTAAACCCCAATAAAACAAAAATACGAAATCCCCTTCCTGACTTTATTCAAGATTCGATTTGATTCGAGATTTGTAGGGCTCTACAGTGACGCATTTGACCTGCCGGTAGATCTAATAGACCTTGCTGAACAGATACATGTTTCCAAAGCCTGACACGTGAATTTCAGGTGAGAGAAATGGATTGAAAGACACCGCCTTCAAAAACTACCGTACTTGATTTCGTCGGCTTTTATCCAAATTTCAAGCATCCAAAAAAATTATATAAATAGTGTTAAGCGACTGATCTCTATATGACTGGATTTCTGGAATGTCACCGAAAAACGTCGCCCCAAGAAGACGCCAAGTTAAGAAATTTAATAACTCCAAATCCAGACGTGTGATGTCGTGAAGGCTGTTACGCCACAGCGTATGGTGTTTACCTTGCCGGGAAACTAATAAAACTGTTTATTATACGCCAGCCTGTAAATTATCACAGATCATCTAAAAGATATTTCTCGATATCTATCGACTTGATGGATAACGAGAAATATCCCTCAGTATCCTCTTGAATGACGTCACGCTTCGGCGCGTCACTATGATGTCGCTTTGAAGGAACGATGAGCTGATCTTTGTTATTGTTTTGAAAGGTACGTGTTTGCAGTAGAATTGGGTTGCATATTGCGCAGTAAAATGTCACGTAGCATATAATAAAGAAAAATCTACATTATTTTAGTAAATATCGGGAATTATCTCATTCGCGTGGACCTGGAAATATTATTTTTCACTTGCGTATGCGCTCGTGAAAAATAAAATTTTCAGGTTCACGCTCATGAGATAATTCTGGATATTCACTAAAATAGCGTAGATATTCTCTATATCAACTTTCCATTCGCGATACTTGTTTTTGGTTTATAGTAACACAAATATGTTGTAAATATTCAATTTGCTTTGCCACGAAAAATGGACACATCATCAACATATTCTTTTTTTTACAGACATCAAAGTATATTCTTTAAAAAGTCGATCGGCGATTGCAATGCGTCTGGAAGCTGAAAACCTCAGAGATCTATTTTTCTTCGTCTAGCGTTGTTTGTTTACAGCACACACCTCCCTAAGGTTGCCGCCGCGGTGACACTTTTCTATATGTGACCAATGAGCGTTCCAGCAGTTTGAGATCAGTGTGTTGAATAGACGAATCGTCCCCTGAGTTCCAATGTGTTCTATGTGCCTACTGGCACATAGAACACATTGGAACTCAGGGGACGAAATTTTGTACCTTATCTTCGTTCTCTCTAATGTCGACTGCTTTCTTGACCGAATAATTGTGAGTTGATAAATGGTTTGTGTGGTTCACTTTTGATATCACAGTACTAAATATTTTCCCATAGGCGACCATTATAACACTCAGGCGAAAAAAATAAGATCGCATCACTTTAATTTTGGCATTCAAATATCTTTGTCAAGTATAACCCTTCAGACAACTTTTTCTGACCCCCAAAACAGGGGGTCATGCAACAAATAATATAGAACAACTGACAGGAAGGGAAGTACTGGTCACATGCACATATTTTTCAGGGAATTCCCAACAAAAAAACACCAATAGTCAACTGTATTTTTTGGCCCAAAGAGTCATCAATTCACCTTCTCCATTTATCTGAAATATTCAACAATAATGCGAGATGTCAGTAGAATGCTTCAAATGTTTATTTAAACAATATATTTTTCCAAGGCTGCTCAGTTTTGGAGATTGCATCATTTCCAACTTTTCAAGGCGGGTAACTCAAATTCAAATATTTCAAATATTTACTAAGGTGATACCTTTCCTCCGTTGTCTCTAATATTGGTTGCTTTCTTGACCGAATAATTGTGAGTCGATAAATGGAGTGTGTGGTACACTTTTCGATGTTCAATGATTTCTGAATTCCAGTTAACATCGTCTAACACTTGAGGAATAGATTATTTTGTATATACATAAGAGCGAGATGTGCAACATATGATGGTTCGTATCTTGGGCTGTTTTTAATCTTTAATCCTTAGTTATCTTGTCAATATGCTTAATCAACAAAACAGAAATCGTTTGTTGGTTTGTCTCTTCTTGATAATTCCATCATCTGTTCATCAGGTGCTAAAAATTTGTCCTCACATTCCGAGAATCTCCTAAACACCCGTTTGCACTCTCGTTTTCCTTTTGTCGATAAATGTTAATACTAGCTCATTTTAGTAATTCTTGATGTTTTTCAGAGCTTTTGAGGGGTATGTTTACATCAGGTTATGCTGACCGTGAATTTGCTTATGATCATATTTCACCAGACTGACTTTTTGAAACGCTTTATTCCTTTCTGACTGCATAGTATTGGCCAGAAACGCACTTAGTGTCGCAGAGAAGGGTCGTTTATGGGATCCTATCAGTGTTGTAGTCCAGTCATCCGAGTTTCAGAACCAGGTTGTTGCATGAATAATCTCTGGGGTAAAATTGTGTTTTTGTCCCATTTTCATCGGGCACCCGTTCCATTAGTGTGTGATGTTTTGCACCTCGTGGCCAATGTTATGATGTCCAGAGAAGAACACGTGAATGATAATAACACTATTCCAGAGTATGCTACAACAGTGGTGCGTGAAATTTCAATTTAATTTGACTAATTAATTTGACTACCTATTTGTCCCAAGACAAATGCTGGGTTGGGGGGGGGGTAGCTTAGTTGGTATGGTGGCACAGCATTTTTGGTTAGGCGATTGAGTGCTGTAGACCCGGGATCGACACCCGTCGGGGGTAACTTCCAGAAAACTTTACAGTTTTCAGTTCAGTGGAATTATGCCTGGCGAAATTCGACGCTGTTACGGGCTGTTTGTTTACCCTCGTTTCGTGGAAGATTGCGCGCAGTCTACGTTGGTGTAGTGTGCTACCCTTTTACTCACAACGATCTACAGATATTTTTTCGTGTTCCAGTTATAGATATTTCATTTATGTATTTAACTGACCTTTAAACCATCAAAGTTTTAACATAATTAGTTGAACTTGTTTTAAGCTTATTTGTTTTACAAGTATTGTCGAACAAGTTCTGCAACTTATATTAACGCTTCCCCTTGGCCCGATGGCGCAGGTGTGTAGGATGACCTTCGTGGCGGCGACTTCGTGGCCTCGCTCTTCTCGAATACTACGAATGGATTTTTAGCGTATGTCTCTCTCTGCACAAGGGACAGCCATTTTACGTACCCACGCGATAGGACGGTACGCTGTGACAACACCAACCCCAAAACTGATGCTGACAGTGGGTGTTTGGACACCTCGAGAACTTTCTCCTACCGATGATCGATCCGTGGACGTCAGGCATGAGAGACCATCGTCCTTATCTACTCGGCCACCACCCTCTTATTAACTTCGCGGTGTAAAAAACCTACATACCCAAGAAAAATGGAACACCACATTGGACGAAAATCTTGACCATAATGATTGGCAATACATTTACAAACAAACTTTTAGGGAAACAGATGATACATATCTACAAAGTTTACAATATAAGATTAACCACAAAATCCTATTCACAAAATCTAAACTCTTTGAATGTGGGCTTTCGGAAACAGAGCTATGCTCTTTCTGTTGAAATACGAAAGAAACTACCGCACATCTATTTTACGATTGTTCTTTCTCAAAAACAGTTTTACTTTCACCAGTGGAAAAGGTTAACCTTAATCCGGATCCGCAAATTCAACTAAACATTAATAAAAGAGAAATAATTTTAGGCTCTACTTCCGAGCATGCCTATCCAAATGTCTGGAATACCTGCCTCCTCATCTACAAAAAGTATATTTACACCTGCAGTCGAAGTAATACCATCCCCTCTTTCAAGAGATTTAGCAAGAGCTATAAAATCCTACAAAACATGTACACAATCAGCAAGGCTGAGCGTATTAGGGATGGTATCCCCCCATTAGTCAGACACCCCAGTTGTCAGACAGTTTATAATCACAGATTATTGGGTTGTTTGAACAGCTAATCCCTTACTTATAACCTTTAGAATAAAGTGGGATATTCCAATAAGTCAGACACAAAAGAAACAATTAATTAACTTTTAGCGATTTATTTCTTCACCAGTGTGTCTGAGAAATAACCAGAAAATAAATAGAAAATATATGACAATAAAATTATGAAATATGTGACAATAACATGAATAATCGCAGACATAAATAGTTTTTTTTGTGATAATTAAACAGAAAATCATATTTTATGAAACAAAGAAAATAACTAGGAAATATATCAAAATAAAAAAGAAAAATATGAAATACAACAAGAAAAGATTTCAAGACATGAATAATCATACAAATAGTTTTTTTTGTGTTAAATAAACAGAAAAAAACAATAAAATGAAAAATCTGAAGAACAATAAAGAAAATATTTAGACTTGTTTTATAGTAAATAAATAAAAATTCATATTTCATGATAACTCATTTTTAACGTAAATAAAATAGAAAACCATGTTTTATAAAAAAAAAAAAATGAAACAAATATTAACAAAATGATAAATGTGAGGTACACATCAAAAACAAAGGTACAATATTACGATGACAAAAAATGTACAAAACAGTTCTTTGATATACATCTCCAGTGGATACAGGTCTTCAATACAGCATTATTATTGTAAGTAATGTATTCTACTCACTGTAAACTTGCCATTTCGATGCCTATTGTTGAATGAGTGAATGGTTATGCCTATTGATGAATGAAAGGTTTTAGCGCGCCGAATGCAAGGACGATGTGGCATTTACAAATCCCTTACGACCCGGTTAACCTTATTTTATTTCACTTGGATGACTATTGTTGGGTGCATTCAACTATATATAGACAAGCATCGTTGTTACAATGTAAACAACAGCAAAACATTTGAGAAAGAAAATTATTTCAAAGAGATTTCTGTTTTTACAAAACTTATGTGTGATTCTTTAATTTTGATTAGTTATCAATAAATAATCAAACATCAGTTTTACAAGAAAATGAAAAAAACAACAGCAAACTGTTTGGAAAAAAAATATTTTATTTTCAAATTTTAGATCAAAGTTATCCTTGTTATTACACAATATATGTACGAAACAAAATGCTGACACCAACTTTTATTCGGATTGTATACATCTGGGTTGTTCCATTTATAACAATAGGTAATCATCTATTTTAACTTCAGCTAATCCCTAATTAACTGTCTGACAGCTGGGGTGTATGACAATTGGGTGTCTGACTAATGGGGGTAAACCTTAGGGATAAATGGAGCTACCTAACTGACGCATTCTTTGAATAATTGGAGAACTGCTCTGTATATACCATATACTGTAAAAATCTCATTTTGTTGTAATCTTATATAATGTACTATTTTTCCAGTGATGCCAATAAAAAAAAAAAAAAAAAAAAAAAAAATTCGCGGCGTAATCTAAACACCACGGCTGCTGAGTCTCATTTCTTTATTTTAATGTTAATTTCTTTTTGGTCTCAAATCAAATCTCCATTGAGTAACCATTTTTGAGTTGATTCAAAGAAAATTAATGTTTAATAATACTGTTCGATTCAATCGCCTAGAATATATCAGTTGGTCGGAAAAGCGAACCACAGGTTCGCTTTTCCGACCAACTGAAATATTCCAAGGGAGTAATCTCAACATAGTCGAAGAACTATTTAAGGACAAGACTAGTTCCGGGCAATAACAGCGTCGAATTCCTTACAGAATTGGACTGGGCTTGAGAACTTGCTGCGTTGGTTATGGCTTCAATTTCTACCAGATGTCGCAACAATATTAACACAGCCAACTATCGCTGCATAGGACATATTTGAGTTGGAAGACCTGAAAGGAGTTGAATATATAGCGACGTAGACGATTGCATTTCATGTGATAGTCGTGGTCGTTAGGGGTCACACAATGCCTCCGAAAGAATTAATATCAGGTGGTGGGGTGAGCGGCTGGCGCTGCACATCAAGGGAACTAAGTGTTGTTACCTTATTAGAGAGAAGAAAGGAAATAACTATATTAAATCGAGAGACAACAGACTGTTCCTGATACCTTTATCGAATCGTTTTAACAGACTCATGTGTGCGACTGTCTCGACAAACGATATTATTACAAATGGAAATACGGTATTTGGTTTGTGGATAGAGATGTATGCCAATTACAAATGAATGACTTCATACGAAGTCTTTCTGAAAATATGTAGATGTGTGTGTGTGTGGGGGGGGGGGGGGGGGGGGGGTCCGTTGGGTAAAATTATTAGAACTCAGCACCATGCATACACGAGTGGGGGTGGAGATGGGGAACAGTTTGTGAAGTGGAAAGAAAATTGTTATTATTTTCGCTAACGGGTTTTGGGTGTCATACCAGTCGAAATTTTGTTTTTCTGCTATCAAATCTGCCAAAAACATATTGGTTTTTGGAAAGTTCTGCCCCACCTCACTCCCACAACCCAGTGAGAGAAAAACGAAAAGCGCCCCCACAAGGACTCTAACTGGAATTAGATGAACTCGAGGTAGTATGGGCACAGGCAGTGGGGATGCGACGAGACGTGAGTACATGGGAGACTGTACTTCAAAGAGAGATTTTCTCATGGCGTCGTACGACGAAAGACGAACGTATCGATCTACACGCAATATGTAGAGATAGTGGGCGAGTATTAGATGAATGGAGCGATCTGATAGGTTGAGGTTAATCAGATGCTGGGACAGGATCGGAGATAGTCGAGATATGACTAGACTACGAGGGTTAGGGTAGCTGGAGTACGGCCGAAAGAGATAAAAGATGGGTTTTGCGGGAGATCATGCCAAATAAATAGTTTAGGGTTATTTGTGGTAATTCTGAATCAATTTGAGCCAGTAAATACTCTATTTTCCAATGAAAAGACACCTTAACAGTCCACTAGCACTATGTGCTACCCTTAATAGCCAAAGATGGCGACTACAGTAAAGCTGTCGTGGACTGGTCACTTTCCACGAGTGGGCAATATTTCTACGGACGCAATAACATTAGTTTCCAAACGCTAATTATAGTAAAAATCATCAAATAATTAATTGATGAAGCACCGGATAAAATCCGGTGCTTCATTAACTAAAATTTTACTGATGATGATTTTTTTATTACCTGCTAAACGCATGCGTGGACAGCATCGCCCACGCGGGGATTAAAACATGCCCATGGCAACTGTACTGCATGTCGCGCCCTGTTCTGTTTTATTAGGTGGTTTGTGGTGACTTTCGGTAATTATTAGGTTGCGTGTGGCAATAACATATTCCTCCATTCAGTTGGACATACTTTTTGAACACCAGCCTTCCTTTTAGAAAGTTTTTAGGCTGATAGCAACCAGGTGCCACTATGGAAACCAAGACAGTTGCTTCCAGTATACAAAATTGATGACATAAACACGTATCTTTCTAATAACACGCACTGGCACCTATCATCACCTCGGTAATGATGTCAGAGCATGGCAGCTCACGCGGACTACCAAGACAATGCAACGTGGCGTAACCGGGCAACGTTACTATGACGTTACTTCCGGGATCCGAGAGCGGGGTACTGCTGATGAGGGTCATTCAGGTACATGACATACTACGTACACTGATTTTTGTGAGAAGAAAAAAATGGCTGTGGGCTGTGTTAGGTATAGAGTTAAATTAGACGAGGAAAAGAATTACTACAAAACTTAACGGCGCCATAAATGTAAAAATGTCATTTATTCAATTTCAGCAAAACAAGCGAAAACGCATCAAGGGACATAACTTATAAAGCACTTAAAACAACAAGACATCACCTGTGTGTGACAATGCACAAAATGATTTGCACTGGCGATTATTATGATAATGTTAACATGTTCCTGCCTCCTGGGCTCATCAAGCTCATTTGGAGGAAAACAGTCCTGTATCCACTTGGTATATCATCTCACTAAAAAAATGAACAGGCAAAAAATATATGTTGGCGTATGTTTTTGTGTCCAAATTTCGTGATTCCCCAACTACCGTCCAGTTTCACACTCCATTACAAAGGCATATTTTACTTGCTCTCCTCACCTTATTTTTTAATTCTCACAATTTTGAAACAACAAACAGCCAGTGCAAATTTTTCAAGTATTTTCTAAAATAGACACTGAGACATTTTTATTGAGGGTTTCAAAATAAAATAAATATTGCCCCAATCAGCCGATCTCCTCCATTTTCTGCTCCATTAAATGTTTAAAACCACTAGATGACGTTTTAGCGCACATTTGAGCTATTGTAACCTGTAAGATGCTAATATTTTTTTTTATCTGTCTTGGTGCGGTCTTCATTTCGCAAAATTTAATCGTGACATATAAAACTCTTGGTGAATGTGTGTCTCAACCAGAGTAGCGACTTGTCGAGAAAGAAACCGCTTTTGTGATCAGAATACAGGATTTGTTGACGACGGCTAATAATTTGAGTTTTATGCACCATCGATGACAGGAGGTAAGTCTAAACATGGACCCAAATACCGTAATATAATTGTTTGACATAGTACGTCCTGTCCAAAAGGCGTACTATAGCAACCAATTAAATGACGGCCTTCGAGTCAAACTTTGGACTAACCGAGGACGCGCATGAAAGGGATAGCCCCTTTAGTTGGTGGGGGTACGCCAGGCCTCTGTGGTAAAAGGTTTTGAAACTTCAAGCTCATAAGTGTGAATCAGTGGCCCCAATGTTCGTTTTAGAGAATTTAACTTGAGTACATTTTTGTGGACCTTAACCCTTTACCTAACCTGAAAAGCAGACGACACTTGCAAAAATAATTCTTGAATAACTAATTTTTTTCATTTTTTGTCTCAAAAACATAGGTTATGACCCCTCGTAGGAACGAGCTCGACGAGCTCGTTCCAACGAGGGGTCATAACCTATGTTTTTGAGACAAAAAATGAAAAAAATAATTAAAATTAATTGGCGATTTTTGAGAATAGCGCTGGCCGGTTTTGGCCGTTACGTTAGGTAAAGGGTTAACCCATATCTACCAGTATCTTATTACACCCCCCCCCCCCCCCCACAAGACTACACCTTTGCAATACTGTAAGGATCTTCTATCAAACCTGTACACAGGTTTTCCACAGTAATGATTTCGTAGTAATGTTGGCCAAATATGAAAGTGGATGTACCCTTTACGGGCACGAATATGCCAGTTATTGATTATAGTGAGAAAAGAATTTTAGATTCGCCTAATCGCATTTTAAAACGCACAGGTGAACCTTTAGTTTTCAACCAAAATATACTGCACACCCACGAAATAAACGTTATAGAAGTGATGTCATTTTTGCTCTCGTGGACTCTTACAAACCCAATCCATTTGGTCTGTTGACTTGTTAAAACAATTCATGCACATACGTTGCCAACGTCGGGTGAAGGGATATCCGATTCATCGACCTTCACATGAGACATCAAGATCAAAAGAATGAAGTATTCTTAATAATTCTGTCATTACTCGGATTTCATCCCTTCAATTCGTGCCGTTCGTGGAATCGCTTTTTATTGCAAAAACACACCTGCAAAATTCAGCAACTCTAGCATGATACTCGTTGCGCAGAAAATATACTTGTAATATCAGTTAACCCTCTCCATCTGTTAGCCCTCTCCATCAGTTGACCCTCTCCATCAGTTAATCCTCTCCATTAGTTAACCCTCTCCATAAAGTTTACGGAAATGCAAGATCATCGCGATTAAAACATGTTTTCAGATTTGATTCCAAAAGCGTAGCTCATTATCCCTCACTAGACTTCAACGAGCTCGTTGCAATGAAGAGTCATAAGCTATGTTTTAGGGCAATAAATTAAATGATTTGGAAATACAAGGGGACAATTTGCAAGTGTTGGCTGCAACTACTGTCAGGTAGAGAGTTAACCCTTTATCAAACACAAGATTGATTACTGTGACGGCTTTGAAATTTCCATCGAAACGCATGTGACAAAAAGAGAATCTAGTGGATACCTAATAGGCCCCTTCGAATATCAAATTTCGTTTCGAATCGAATTTCAAATCAGACAAAGAATTTCGAATCGAATCGACTCTCGAATCGAATCTCAGAACTCGATAATTTATATATATTACAGATTCTGAAAACTGTATAATATTGTCAGTCACAACACAAGTCTTGTGATGTGTTCTGCCTTTTGTGTCAACCCACACTTCGAATCGTTGCGTCAAAATTAATTTCATTGATTATATATTACATATCTGGTATTGTACTGTGTTCAGGGGATTATTGTCTTTGTTCTATAGCAAATAAAAAATCCGAGCCCAAAACATTGAGCTGCAGTTTCACAATGAGAAGGAAATTATTTACTATTTTATCGGAACGCTCGCATCGTATGTAGAGTGTAAAAGCTTTTAATACGTTACGTTGCATTACGTTGTGATGCAGTTTCAAATAGTATGAGAGAAAATTCTATCTTAGGATAAGTGTATACTGAGTAAGTCGTAACGATATATTTATAGAACATTAACCCATTACCCAACGTAACGACCAAAACCGGCCAGCGCTATTCTCAAAAAACGCCAATTAATTTTCATTATTTTTTCATTTTTTGTCTCAAAAACATAGGTTATGACCCCTTGTTGGAACGAGCTCGTCGAGCTCGTTCCAACGAGGGGTCATAACCTATGTTTTTGAGACAAAAAAATGAAAAACATTAGTTATTCAAGAATTTTTTTTTGCAAGTGTCGTCTGCTTTCCATGTTAGGTAAAGGGTTAAAAGCTTTCGAAACGCGTTTGCGAGGGACAATGTACGTTTCTCTACACGAAGAGAAAACAAAATACTTCCCAAATGTGTAGTGATTAAATTTTGGAATCACATTGCTGTAATGCTTTTGTATCACAATCACACGAAGCATTCACGCAGGGACAACACGCAGTTATACTCTTTCGACACACAGTCTTTTGGTAATGTTGAACATGTGCGCGTTCAGTAAGTTTATCCAAGAATCGTAAAAGTTCAAGGCAGCTGCATACATTTTTAGCCGAAACGACAAGTATTTTTATGAGTATCAAAATGAAATCTAAAATTAAAATGTAATTAATTAGTTATACAGTTATTAAAAGTTGGTATTACAGTTATTGCAGAATGTTGTTTCAGAGTCTCGCTCGCGATATCTCGATTCGTTTTAGACTCATCGAGATACTGTCTAAAAAACAAGAGCTCGACTCTGATATTTATTTATTTATTTATGTATTGGTGTTTAAGGTCACATATTTATGCACAATGGCTAATCATGACCGCGACAGTTTTACGGGTGGAGGAAGCCGGAGTACCCGGAGAGGACCACAGAGCAGCAGCGAGCAACTGTCAGCTCCCCAACATACTATCTCCACACAAGCAGGGTTAGCATTGGTTGAAGACAAGTGCACCATCGACGTGCAGTACGCTCGACTCTGATATAACATTGTAAACATAAACATAATGGTGATGTGATGCGGAGACGATGTCGGTCATCAAATCTCTTCTGTAATATCAGATGGTCTGTGATAATGATCTGGTAAAGCGCACGCGGTGTGATACTGCAAAATCGACAACAAGGCTGGGTAAGAATTGTATCCTCTTCATCCACCTCGTTCTATAAAATGTGTTCTAAATCCACAAAACATCAATTAATTAAAAATTTTTACATCGTCGTTGTACAAATGTATCAAATTTATTTTTAAACGAAAGTTGTCGACCTTAACACTTACGCTGCCGAAAGCGACTATTGTCACCTGTTTTATGATGATTATCTGTACCTTTTGGTCTGCGCAGATCAAACCTACCATCTGATTAATTGTTGGAAAAGGCTGAATTAATCAGATGATAGAGTTTCAAGTATGTCATAAATCTTATTAAACTTCTCCGCATACAGGTGTACATAGAGGTCCTCCACATATGGCTAAAGTGGGCGTGGCAGTAAAATGGTTAAATTAGGCTTATGCAAAGTACACCACGTTGGATAGGTAGAGTCCACCCAGTTAATGGACATAAAGAACACGCAATAGAACAACTAAAACATACAATTTGTCGCTTGCTCTCGTCTAAAGTGGATTTCACTTTTTCACTTCTCCGAGTGGTCACACAATGTAATTAGTCCCTGGGGGTTGATATATAAGTAAAAAAAAAACAGCAGGTAAAGTGCAGTCGACTCGTGTTGTACAGCTTGATAGAAGGTCCTCAACTCGATGCGATACAGCAGAGCAGAAAACTCCACTGAACCGAGAATCTTTAGATCGTCGTGTGATAACCATAAGGTTCTATCTTCCAGGAGAATATAGAACCTTATGGTTATCACACGACAAAAATCAGGTTTGGCTTCGCCTCAGTTGATATTGTTTCTCTCATATGACCCTGTATCACAGAATCCTGCGAAGCTATGGAATTAGATTCAGTTGGAATTTATTTTACTGATTCGATTCGGTTCGATATGTTCGAATCGTAGAATTGTTCTCAAAGGCCTACCAAGTGTCTCTTCTTGAACCTTCCCCTATCATAAGGGCTTCTGTACAGGAACCCGACGATAGAAGAAGAGTTCAACGAAATTCCGTTTTCGATACTACTTTGGCTAAGATTCGGAAATTTCGCTTTTTTTATTGTCTTGCCCAAACAGACGAGTCGCTATCGAATAGAATGCTTTGGCGGAGACTGACAATAGTTTCTATATTTCGTGGTTGTAAAATGGGGGTAAAATCTGTAACTTGAAAAGCTGTGAGATTCGAAATCCTTTCTCTAATTCAATTCGAGGTTCGGCTCGACTCGACTGGAAATCCGAGATTCGCTGGGCCTCAATGTATCATCTTATTAAAAGTATTAGATATGATGTTCTTTTTCAGAATTGCCCATTACCACGCAAGGCTGATATGACTGCAAACTCGGCTGATATGTCGCCGATCTCAGCCGGCTTGAACTAAGTTGGAGTTGTCCTTTTGATGCGGTACCAGGCACAACTAATTTATTTTTTTTAAAAATCGTTCAGCGTTATTCCTCGAACGCAATCAGGAAAATTGGCGTTATTATATATAATGGAGTACTCTGAAGCTGATCGTTTGTGTGTTAAAGAATTAATGATGGCAGGGAGCGCGGTGGCTCAGTAGGTAGAGGTGCAGGCTGCAAGCCGAGAGGTCCTCGGTTCGAATCCCACCTGCGGCAACCGCGTTGTGTCATTGGGCAAGACACTTCATCTCCATTGCCCGCGTGGGGACACGGTGGCGTTGTGTACTAAGGCGTACTGCACGTTGATGGTTCACTTAACTTCAACCAATGCTAACCCTGCTTGTGTGGAGTTAGTATGTTGGGGAGCTGACAGTTGCTCGCCGTTGCTCAGTGGTTCTCTCCGGGGACTCCGGCTTTCTCCACCCGTAAAACTGTCACGGTCATGATTAGCCATTGTGCATAAATATGTGACCTTAAAAACACCAATAAATAAATAAACAGATTAATGATGGCAAACTGTAAGAATTGGGTGGATGAAGAGAAAACTGAAGATTTGTACGGAAAATTCAATGAAAACTAAGATTCAGAATTTGTTGAAGTAAGAGAAGACATCGTAGCGTCCTCTGTAGCGAAGGTGTTCGGACAGCTGAACTAGGAGAAAAGGAAACTTAGGTCTTTGAGAACAGAAAGAGAAACAATAACACTATCAGAAAACTGAAACAGATCTGAGAACATTTTGTATTTATTTGTTTTGGTTCAATAAATAACGAGGTTATTACTTGGTTAGTGTCATCTCGTCCGAGATATCAGCCATCGGTTACTTCACATAAGCCTTCAACCTTCGGTCTCAGACTGATATGAAGTTACTTCGGGCCGATATCTCGACCGATTTGAAACTAACCAAGTGATAACCTCTAAATAGTGCCAAACCTTAAATCACATGTAATGGTGTATTGCGTTCATTATCACTAATTTTGAGTTTTTTCTTCTGTTTATTCGAATGGAGATTTAGAATATACAAAATTAATGTCAGTGTGTTAACTCTTAACCTGCTGAGTATTTTCAACATATTTTTCATCAAATCTAGTCATGGCTGCTGTGAAGCAGCCATGACTAGATTTGATGAAAAATTCATCTATTTATTTATTGATTGGTGTTTATGGCCACAATGGCTAATCGTGGCCGTGGCAGTTTTACGGGTGGGGGAGCCGCAGTACCGGAGAGAACCACCGAGCATCGACGAGCAACGCTCAATCAGGGTTACAGCGGTTGAAGACATGTGCACCATCGACGTTCAGTACGTCTTAGTACACGTCGTCATCGTGCCCCCATGTAGGCAACCGGGATAAAGTGCCTTGCCCAAGGACACAGCGCGGGGCGACCCGGACGAGGATCGAACTTGGGACCTCTAGCATAGAAGTCCAACAGTCTACCACTGAGCCACCACGCTCCCAAAAATTCATCTAAATTTAACTCAAGAAATCCATTCAATTTACAGGGAGAATGTTGGACTAAAAGTGCCCAAATTATACTTATTTCAGTGGCAAGAGAAATCCTGTCCTGGACAGAAATATCTGCCAGCAGAATGCAAGGAGTTAATGCCGATTTAGACGGAAGCATAACTAAGTAGATCCCGATAAAATAGTCCCCTCAAATATGATGTCGTAAATGCAACACTTTGTCGAGAGATTATTTTATCTTGGGCAGACACGGGGTTTTGTGTTTCAAAAAACTTTCTTATATTGTCGATTTTTTTATGATCGATAGCTTCTTAATAAGAAATTCGAGATTCTCTTGTTCAAGCAATGACTTGGGATACACATCTCTTTCATTGCTTTGTTTGGAAGTGGGTGTGTTGTGGCACAGATTAGGAATAGATCTGTATTTTATTACTTTGTTTGGAAGTGGGTATGTGGCCCGCATTGTGTCCTTGGGCAAGGCACTTTATCCCTGTTCCCTACATGGGGGCACGATGAAGCCTTGTACTAAGGCGTTCTGCGCGTCGATGGTGCACATGTGTTCAACCTCTGTAACCCTGCTTGAGCGGAGCTTGAACAGAGTTAGAATGTTGAGGAGCTGACATTTGCTCGTCGATGTTCGGTGATTCTTTCCTGGTACTTCCTCCACTCATAAACTGTCACGGTCACAATTAGCCGTTGTGTATAAGTATGTGACCTTAAACACCAATAAATAAATATTACTTTGTTTGGAAGTGGGTATCTGGTACCAGAGATTGAGGGCGTTCGCTGTGTTGTTTAAGAATCTGGAGTGTTGAGAGTTATCGAGCGGACTTACAACTTTGCTCCTGTATAGGTTTTGTCAGAAGAATAAAATAGCTCCTTTATCCCCAGTTTTCACCCCTAATACCCGATATTACAACAATCTCGACACATTAAGCTTTCCTCACGAACTAAACACAATGGCGACTATCACAATCGACATAGGATATTCGGCAACAAAATCATTGCCGACAATTTTCGGCATTGGAAGAAATTTACGGCAACGTTAGCACCCTTAATTTCCGAAAGCTGTCAGTAAATTTAACACTAACGGTATGGGAATTTGATTTAAAAATATCGAGATTTTAGGGTATCTGTATCATCGATGTGCGCATCATTTCACAAGCTTAACCCTTTACCCAACGAATCACCCGCGTCCGCCCGCATAATACGCAAATTCAGCAGTTGAAAAAATATTATTTTTCAAAAAAGTTCGACAAAACCATATCATATGACCCCTCGTTGGAACGAGCTCGTTGAGCTCGTTCCAACGAGGGGTCACATGATATGATTTTGTTGAAATTTTTTGAAAAATTTAAAAAAATGATATTTAAAATAATAAATTTTGATATCGTCTGCGTTGGGTAAAGGGTTAAGGTATTTTCCCGGAGAGTAGTGTACAAATACAGAGGCTGACTTTTACAATTTTTCCACAATCCATTTTATAGTTTGACTCTTATTCTCTGTTTCAAAATAAGAAAACGGCGTTTTCACAATCATTTGATTTTCTGTATTTTTTCTGTTCATAATAAAACAGTGTTCGTATGGTGCCATAAAATAAGACATTGTCCATTCCATTATTTATTTATTCATTTATTTATTTATTGGTGTTTAGGGTCACATTCTTATGCACAATGGCTAATCATGACCGTCACAGTTTTACGGATGGAGGAAGCCGGAGTACCCGGAGAGAACCACCGAGCAACGACGAGCACTGCCAGTTCCCCAGCATCGTAACTCCGCACTGCAGCACAGGCAGGGTTAGATTGGTTGAAGACATGCTCACCATCGACGTGCAGTACGCCTTAGTGCATGGCGCCCCCATATGGACAATCGGAGTTAAGTGCCTTGCCCAAAGACACAACGCGGGAGTCCGAATCGATCACTCAGACGGTCATTCGTCCGAGGACTAACCGGGCTCGACGTTGCTTAACTTCGGTGATCTGACGAGAACCGGTTTCCGCAACACCAACAGGCCCCGTCCATTCCATTAATATAAAAATCTTGGAGGTAAGGTTTGCTATTTTTTTCCTGGGAAGAATAAAACGTGCAAATTACTATTAAAACGCTAAACGAAGAGCCAGAGTGGACACTTTAGTGTGGTTAGGTGAACCACTGATAGATATTCTTAACCCCGTGGAACACGTAAGACCGATTTTTTCGGTCCAAGGCATAATGCCGTCCCATTTTTGTCCTATTATGGGAGGTCTATGCACGGGGCATTGATGATAAAATAATAACTGCAGTCTGCAGCCAGTCGGCTGCAGACTGCAGTTATTATTTTATCCTCCCTGTAAAGTAATATATGGACTGTCCCATCTCACTGTAAGTGCACACAAAGAAGGTATCATTCCAGGAAACGAGCGTTCAAAGGGTTAATTTCGGATTATCTGTGAACTGGCTTGCCAAAGTTAAACAAAAAACAGGTTTTCTCTTTATTATTTTTAATAAACGAAAATAACAGACAGCTCTCAGAGTTTTCTGTTGTTTTCGTTCAGTATGAGTAACAGAAAGAAACATGTCATTATTTTCTACTGATTTCATTGGGGTTATCTCGACAATTACTTAATTGCAAGGGAGATAACTTCATCGAAAGTCTATTTTCATGTCAATAGAAGTCATGGGGGCACGATGACGCTGTGTACTGAGGCGTACTGCACGTCGATGGTGCGCATCTCTTCAACCAATCTAACCCTGCCTGTGCTGCGGTGCAGAGTTCAGAGTTACGATGTTGGAGAGCTGACAGCTGCTCGTCGTTGCTCGGTGGTTCTCTCCGGGTGCTCCGGCTTCCTCCACCCGTAAAACTGTCACGGTCACGATTAGCCATTGTGCATAAGTATGTGACCTTAAACACCAATAAATAAATAAATAGATAGAAGTCATGAATGGTGTAACGGGTTTATTTCATGTGTAACTTTGGTATAACATTAGCTTCGGTTTGGCAGATAAGCGAGCAGATGATGAATGCAATCTGAAAAACATAAAGACAAACAGCTTAAGCCTATTACCCCGGTATGTATAATTTTTGGCCTGAAGCAAAAGTTGGTCGTCTGCGAGTACACAACGCAATTAACACTCAACTGGCCTAGAGGAGCAGTGATAATTTAATCCAATAGCCCTTATTATTGGATTTCCCCTCAAATACAATATAGACTTGCCCGTTTCCCTGTAAGCAGCGGTGTATAAGACGATTCCATTCAGGATTTTTTCTGAAAGTGCTAGAAAAAGTCTTCAGAATTGTAAAAATGTTTTGCAGTTTATTAGGTCGAGCCATTAACCCCCCCCCCCCTCCCCCCCCCCCCCCCACACACACACACCTGGGGACATGGGAATTGGAGCAGTGGTCATTTACTGGAGTAAATACGTTTTGCTTTACTGGTAAAATAAAACCCTTACCCAACGTCTGTGCTGAAATCATCCAAATTGAGCGGCATGATTTATTGGCTAAACTGAACTCCATACGTACCATGCGGTCATGATATTGCTATATATACCTTAAATACCAATAAGTAAATTAATAATAGAATCATTAAGCTGGAAGATAAGCCATCGGAATATGTAAATCTAACAACATTCAGGTTTAACCTTTTGAAAACTCGAGCCGGTTTTTCCGGCCCATGATCATGATACGTGATAATTTCATTGCGGAGGATGGCTATTAAGTGAATGTGTGGGGTAGACCAATGAATATTTAAATATGAATTAGTCTACCCCGAAATAATAAATATGGACTCTGCCAATTGCTGCCATCGAACTAACATGGAAGATACCACCAGGGTTCAAATGGTTAAACAGTTGGTTAAGCTTTACTTTATACTTTTGTTGTGGTCACGAAATAGCCATAGATGAAGAATGTTACATTAAATAAATACAGAAAAAACCCAAAGTAGCTTGGTGTACCAAATGTTCACCACTCGTGGTGAAGTGGTGTTAACCGCGAGCCTCTGGCGCGCGGTTAATACCACTTCACCACGAGTGGTGAACATTTGGTACCCCAAGCTACTTTGGGTATATTTTATTTATACTACGATCGTCAGATTAATAAGAGTTTAAATGTTAAATAAATCAATATTCCCACGTGTGATTCTGTTTTTGTTTACATGAGCACCGGTGGCGGTACTTCCGCTGGCAATTTTATCGCCGAAACGAAATAGAAAAGGAAACGCGATAATTGCGCGGCCTTTTTTCATAATAATAACATAATGACATACTATTTCGAGCTATGGATGCTTTATTAACATGAGACAACATACGTTTTTTTTTAATTTTTGGTCTCTTATGAGGTAAACTTATGTAAAAACGTAATAAATAATTGCCGGTTTCATTTCACTCTTCACGAGTGATACATTTAGACAAGCTTGCATTCAAGGCGAGGTCACCAAAGGTCATCTTGGATGTAGTTCCACTGTAGGTGTAAATTTTAACTTTTGAAATCCCATTGCTGACGTGTTCACCACGGTTGGTGTGTAAAGCTAAAATTTATGCCATAGGATTTTTATACACAGTAGAATAGGTAATCATGGTATAAATGTATTTTAACACTTCACCAAACGTGAAGAGCAGACGCTACTTGCACAGATATTTTGTAGAATAACTAAATATTTCCATTCTCTAACTAAAAGACGTAGCATATATGTACCCGTCTTGTAACAAGTTCGATGAGCTCGTGCCAATGAATGACGATATTTTGTATAAAAACCGGAAAAATAATATAACTGGAATGACCATTATTAAATATTTATTTATTTATTTATTTGGTCTAGCGACAGTTTTGACAGCCATAGCCAACCCGTGTCTGACTGTTTTACGGGTGGAAGAAACCGGAGTACAAGGAGAGCAACTGCCAGACGTAGTACCAAGCCAGAAAATAAGCAGACTGTCATCTGCAAAATGAGGTCCCCAGAGGGTGAATTTAGTGATGGTATCCTGCACAGCAGGTATACTGGATTGCGCCTGTCCGTGTGTCCATGTGTCCGTCTAGTTGAATTTAAAGGCCCTTGGTAAAAGGTTGAAAATATTTAATATTTACAGTAAATCAATTAAACAAGAATCATTCTGAAATCGAATAATGAACAGAGCTGTTTTATATATTCAATAAACTGACGTCACCGTTGTTTCCAAGACAAATCACACGTGGAAACATTAGCAGGCACAACCCTGGCACAATCCTGGTCAGAAAATGGCACACATGAACAGCGTCAGATAGGGCCTACATAGATTTTGATATTTTACGCGCATGATCATTTGTATTAAAATAAACTTTTATAGTGTAGCGGTCGAGGTGTAAAGGCCATTTTCCAAACAGCCTGAGTGGTCCGGATCTCTTAGTCTCGTGGTAAATCGATCGCTTTGTGTGCTAGAGGTCGACGGTTCGAACCTCGGCTCCCGTACTAATCTCTCCTCCTGTTACATTTGAGGGCTCGTCCGATCCTCAGCAGTTGGTGGCGTTATGGGCGCTGTGGTGAAGCATGGTGGATGTTTCGACAGCTCTGAGGTGAAATCTGGGGCGAGATGCACGGTGGGTGAATCTCAAAAGAAGGGAAGAGTAGTGTAGCTGGTTGGCCCGGATCTCTTAGTCTCGTGGTAAAGCGGTTGTTTTGTGTGCTAGAGGTTGACGGTTCGAACCCCAGCTCCCGCATTTATCTCTCCTCCCGTTAAAATAGTAAGTATGAATTGTAGAATATTATTAATAATATTGTAAATCCGAGTTAAGAACAAGACTCGAGGTAAAGTACACGTTGAAATTTGACTGCGTACAGTCGCCATCTTTGTTGTTTTGCAAAGGGAAAATGAACTACCATTTCGAAAATTCAGCAATCGAAATGCATTGATTTGATGTAAATTAAGTATTGTCAATACGTGTGCCATAGGCGTTTACATAGTGGCGTTATATGAAAGTGACATGTGAAGCGATTGACGGTAACGGCCATCGCTGGCTCCCTATTTCGCTCCACACGTGTTTATTGTTTTGGAAACAAATGTAACGTGTACACGCCCCCACGTGGGGGGGGGGGGGGGGGGTGGTACTGATAAAGTCAATCAGGGACACAAAATGTTTGCGTGATGGCAAACATACGGCGTAATTATAACAGGGCTCAAAATAAGAGGTGTCGCGTCGCTTTTTACTATGCAAAACTTGCAAAAAGCTACACAATGTTCAATTATGTATAGCATTTTGCTATACAAGATAATCAACTGCAGCCTATTATTTTGAGCTCTGAACTATAAACGATAATGAGTTGGAATAATCAGTATGCCCCCTCCCCCCCCCCAACCCCCAACACCAATCCACAGCTTCGGTTTGGGAAAACGCCCCTGACTCGGCTTCATTCACAGTGCGGCCGCCGTGGACTGGTCACTTTCCACGGGTGAGTAGTATTTCTACGTACGCAATAATATTAGATTTCAAACACTACTTTTACGAATAATCATCACAACTTTAATTAATGAAGCACCGGGTACAACCCAGTGCTTCATTAATTAAAATGTTTCTGCTGCTGATTTTTATTACCTGGTAAACGCATGCGTGGACATCACTGCCCACGCTTGGATTCCGATCAGTCCAAGGCGGCTGTTCTGTATGCTATATTTATTGACCAAAACCTTGGCTAATTGGTACAAATGTACTTTACCCCTACTTTCCTTTGAGTGTTATCTGGAGATCCGTTGAAGGTATTTAAAAAATTATTATATTCGGAAACATTTATCTAACAATAGTAGCTATACATTGTTTTCATTTGTTGAAGGTGCGCGAAGCGACTTTATATTTACCGATAACACAAGTGTTCTGAGATAAAACAGCAGTACATATCTTCAGACACACGATTGCACCTACGTCATATGACGTAGACGGGAAGGTTACATGCGGTGATACAACAGGAAGGGATATCTCCGATATCGAACAACTTACTAATTACGATGTTTGGGACACACTAATGTGTTTCTGTTCCACTTTTCTCATGCCGAGTTCAAAACAACTACACATTTTTGATGAGTTTTCCAAAAGAATAAATATCTTTAAACATCTGCAACATCCTTCATGCCTTTGGAGAAATTCAGTGACATTTGCTTTGTCAGGGACATAAAACAGTCACGCGACAGGTCATAAATTTGAAGCTGCACACACTATTTTCTTCCGGGACGATGCAGTTGATTTTTTAGGAAATGGACAGGCACACACGGCACTTTTGGGTTTGAGGTGGGGACCGGAGTAACTGGAGCAGTTATATAAAACGCGCAGAGGCCAATCCCAGAATCCCAAGTGTGGTGGGTTTAGGCAATACCTCTTATTTGGATTATGAAAGTGCCTATAGTGTCTGGAATAAACTATAGAAACGGTGGTACAAGTTGAATTTACGAAACACTTCTCAAATGAGAGGGGGCCTGGCCTCTTCTCCCGAGTTAGAATTTAAAAGGAAATGGATATTGTAGCTGTTGGTTCGATGCTCATGGCATGGATTGTGGGGGTTAGAACCGCTATGTGATGTAGCGTATAAACTGTCCTGCAGCGATATCATGACAACACTGATTTCCTGTATCGAGAGAATCTCAACATACAGAAATTTCGATTTAGAAATACTCTCCAGCCATTAGCTAAAATAGTTCAGACAACAGCCTATTAACCCTTTACCTAACACGAAAAGCAGACGACACTTGCAAAAAAAATTCTTGAATAACTAATTTTTTTCATTTTTTGTCTCAAAAACATAGGTTATGACCCCTCGTTGGAACGAGCTCGACGAGCTCGTTCCAATGAGGGGTCATAACCTATGTTTTTGAGACAAAAAATGAAAAAAATAATGAAATTTAATTGGCGATTTTTGAGAATAGCGCTGGCCGGTTTTGGCCGTTACGTTGGGTAAAGGGTTAACCCTTTACCCAACGTAACGGACAAAATCGGCCATCGCTATTCACAAACATCGCCAATTAATTTTCACTATTTTTTTCATTTTTGTCTCAAAAACATAGGTTATGACCGTTCCATTCCAACGAGAGGTCATAACCTATGTTTTTGAGACAAAAATGAAAAAAAGTGAGTTATTCAAGAATTATATTTGCAGGTGTCGTCTGCTTTTCATGTTAGGTAAAGGGTTAATCCCAAAAGTGACATAAAGAGCATGGAGACTACTTTCGTTCCATAGCCACTGGCAACCGGTCATTTCATGTTATAAAAAAATAGAGAAATACCTCGGGGATATTTTCATTTAGCGTTTTCCTTAGACCACATCTTTGGCTCCGGGTGCCTATGAAAATAGGTAGACCGATCGGTATTGCCATTGCACCCCCTTTCAGGAGGCGACATAAAAAATAGGCAATTGTACTGGAGAATTGGGATCATTGTAAGTCCAAAACGTCTGACAAAAGAGCACATGCACTATCTTTTTTTCCATAGGAACTCGCCATGGCCATTTGATATAATAAAAGGCCGGAAGAAAATGCCTCGTGGGTATTTTCTCTCAGCCTTTTCATTGCACAAAATGACAGGTGACCAGTGGCTATGGAAAAACGTCACCCGTTGAATAGTGGCACTGGTATTCCCCTTTCATGATGCGACATGAAAATTAGGCAATTGTACGGGTAGTTTGTGGTCAGGGTAAGTTCACTATACCCACGGGAATAGTTCCACTACCCATTACAATGTGACGTGGCTATTGTCATAAAACCTCACCAAGAAAGCGACGTGGAAAAGAAGGAATATTCATCCACACTAAACTAAACTATAGCTGGTGTAGAATTACAGCCAATCCATTGTCCAAATTTGAAAATATTTCTTGATTTAGTTGTATTTGGCACATTCCAGACGGCTGGGGCTGCACGATATTCAAAACTGAATACCGGTATCGGTATTAAAAAAAATACCGCGGTATACCGGTATATCGAAAACTATTCAGATATATGAACACAAGTACCACAATCGACACTCGAGGCAACACAGTCGGAACGAATTAGCATGCCTTGATGATGCGGTTCGAAAAACTTTTACCCAATGCGGACGATATCAAAATTTATTATTTTCAAAATTAGTTTATCAGATTTTACCCAAAGATTTCAACAAAACTATATCATACCAATGAGGGGTCACATGATATAGTTTTGTTGAAATTTTTTAAAATTATTTTTTCAACTGCTGAATTAGTATATTACGAGGGCACAAGCATGCAATTCCTTGGATAAAAGGATAATATTATTCATTCGGGGCTGCAGTTAAAAAACTAAAGACATCTTGAAAATTAAATTGTGGATAAACAAATAATGATGATAAAACGATATTTTTGTAATTACACTGGTATTCAATCGATATTGGTTTGAATACCGGTATATATCGGTTTATTGATATACCGTGCAGCCGTACAGACAACCCTCGATTCAAGTGGACTCCGAAGCTCTTCGATTAAACAAAGTCCAAAATGAAAGTTGTTGAAAGTCAGAATGAAACAGTTTGGCCCACAATCTGACATAAAGAGGCATCGGAGATTGTAATTCGCTTGCTGGAAAAGAATGCAAGTTGAGAGGGTTGTGAAACATCGCCATGGGGTGGTACTCGCTTGGAAAACGATGCTCATAGTGCCACGCCATAAGAAACGGAAGTGAGTTTCAAACTGCGAGTACTGTATACTGGGCCCAGTACTATAACACTTTTACAATTGTATTTCCTGAAATTTTATTTTCAAGTTACGACTTTAAATAGGTTGAAATGAACCATTAGAATTTTCAAAGATGTGGCAATTTGCCAGTTGGCAAATTGTCACATCTTTTAAAATGCTAATGATTCATTCTAGTCAGTTATATTAATAAACAGAAGATACAATTCTAGAAAATACAATTGTAAACGTTTTATAGTAGTATTGGTCCCAGATTGGGTGTGGAGAACACTGGAGATGCAACACTCTCACCCATCCTCTTTTCGAAAGATACGAAGTATAAAATACAAAATAATATTCTGTACCGCCCCCACCCCCCCACCCCCATCCCCCATCCCCCATCAACATAACGCTATCTCCACTCAATCAGTAAAAACACAAATGTTCATGCAGAAACGTGTGCGAAGCCTTGAAAAAGAGAACCAACTTTGTTGTTTGACGATGAGTAATTAATGTCGTCATTGGAATGTTCCGTTTACCTGGTTTACCCGATAAAAACTAGAAAGGGGACATTAGAAGAGGTGCATTGGGTATTCTATACTCTAGAACAAAGTTGTCCGGTTCGAAGATTTAACCGTGAACATGGACACAAATACTGATAGGGGGCAAAAAATGAACGACGGTTTGGTATTTTTTTTTAATTTTTCGAAGTGCGCCTTTTTACGAACAAATTTTTCGCAGGAAAAAAGACAAGTTTTCTCATAATCTAAACGTCACAATGCTTGGCTGAAGACATCAGCTTATGCCCTTCATTATTTCTAGAGATCTTGGCGTTTAAAGTTTGGCACCAAATGATCACATTTTTCAGTCAGATATGGACAAAGCATTCGCCAAATATTACAACAAGTGGAAACGTAATCATAATGTTGAAGGTGCTGCATCGGATCAGTGCAACTGAACAGATCTCAACAAAAAATCGTCTGCTTAGAAAGTGTGGAAATCAAACCTGTCTCGAATCAAATTGTTTGTTCAATGGTCTTGAATTTGAATGAAAATAAGCATATTTTCGAAATTTTCAACCGTTAGCTAATAACTGATTTAGATTAGGCCCCACAAAGTAAATCTTCTGTTCCTGAGGCCATTTTTGTAAAATTGCATGTGAGTGCGCTTTTTTTTATTTTATAATTACATCTTTGCCATCAGAAGTACATGTTCTTGGATTGTTTTTGTTTTAGGCCTCATAATCTATAGAATAGCATGGGTGGTGGTGTATTTCGTCCCTTAAGTGCTAAAGCATTGCAAAGCCTTGTTGCATGCAAGGTACAAACTTATCAATTTTATTAACTTGTGTAAAATATCAGACATAAACTATTTAATTTTTTCAAGTTTGTATTGGTTATAACAAGAAAGCATGCGGAGGCCAAAAGAACCATGCTGTAGGGCCTGAGAAACAGATTTTTAACTTTTTTAGGCCCAGTGATAATTTTATTTTAATACTCAATTGACTCATTGGGTTTTATTTTAACTCTGTATTGCCAAATCATAGCGTAGAGTTCGCCAATATGTTATTTGTGCTAGGAGTGTCGCTGAGGCTTGGGTTAGAATCCAGCTGCCAGCTGATACTTTGACTTTGCCATTAGCGTAAAAATACATTTTTCAACCCGGCAGATTCTCCTCCTTTTCCCACTTAAGTCACGTAACCACATAAGCCTGCTTTTGTACAAAATACAACCATGACAGAACGACGATCGTAAAACAGTGTCTGTAGTTCAGATTAGTTACACGCTAAAAACTAAGGTGTTAAAAACTACACTTGAAGTGCTGTATTTAACACTTACTAAGTGCTGAACTAGCACTTTGTTCAAGTGTAGATATCCCAGAACTTGACAGGTGTTGACAATAATACCACTTGACAAGTGTAATATCGCGACACTTAAAAGGAAACAACGCAGATGACGCGGATCAGGCTCGAACTCTCGAGCCTGATCCGCGTCATCTGCGTTGTGTCCTTTTAATTATGTACCCACCAAGCGCAAATCAAATTATGGACGATTCTGGAAGAACCACCAATGCTAGACACATGGGAAGTGCCATCCATTCAAGTTTCAGATGTCCGACGATTGTAATGTCTGAGTGCTTAAAGCATTGCACTTTGAGTGTTAAAACCAAACCCTAAGAGTTAGAATGGATTTAACACCTTGAAAGTGTCAGTTTTAACACTTTAGTTTTTAGTGTGTACGGATACAGACAAATTTATTCATTTCTATCTGCCCACTTTCACCAATCTCGCCACTGGGTACTTTTGGGAGTAAGCATACCCTCGATTCCTTTTCCACTTTCCATTAATTGGGATATACTCAACAACAAAAACGAAGAAAGACCGGCATGGAGAAAATTTCAAACCTGCTAACATGACTACACAGTGAAGTCCTTAGGTTAAAATGATTCATGAATGTGAAGTGTAAGAGTGCGTATAGTATAACCGTCCTACATATTGCTGTAACTCAGGGGGAGAATATGGCCGAAGCATATCAACTCAGAGATTGAAAGAAATTTGTCAATCAAGAGGAAAGTTCCTCCGAAATTCGTTATAGAGCCTTTAACCCTTTGAATCCGAGCGGCCGCTTTTCCGACCTCAAACATGATACGTCATAACGTTATTGAATAGGATGGTTGTTCAGTAAATGTATGAAGTAGACCAATCAATATTTTCAACGTGCAGCCCCGAGGCTGCATGTTGAAAATATTGATTGGTCTACCTCAAATAATAAATATGGACTCTTCTAATTGCTGCCATAGAACTAGCATGGAAGATACCACCAGTGTTCAAAGGGTTAAGTAAGAACCTGCAACAAAAAGGGGAAGGGTGGATGCCAACAATGTAACAATTAAAATCCCTTTATATAACGTGTTATCCCATTATAAAAGCTGTGCTCTGTAAATGGACGATGGGATTTTCTTCAACATCGAAAGCCAAACATTCCACACAAAAGAAGATGTTATTTATTATTATTATTTATTGGTGTTTAATGTCACATACTTATGCACAATGGCTAATCATGACCGTGACAGTTTTACGGGTGGAGGAAGCCGGAGTACCCGGAGAGAACCACCGAGCAACGACGAGCAGCTGCCAGATCCCCAACATCGTAACTCCGCACTGCAGCACAGGCAGGGTTAGATTGGTTGAAGACATGCGCACCATCGACGTGCAGTGCGCCTTAGTACACGGCGCCATCGTGTCCCCATGTGGACAATCGGGGTTAAGTGCCTTGCCCAAAGACACAACGCGGGAGTCCGAATCAAAAGAACATGTTACTCGGTACATCATAAATGGGAAGTTCATCAATAGATTTGGCTACACTGTGACCACTTTGGAAAGTAAGGTAATCATCAGTTTAGTTTAGTTTAGTTTATTTAGCAGTATACATTCAGAATACAGAAATTTGACATATAATAATAATAAAGGAAACATTTGAAAAATTAAAAGTCAAGGAAACATTTAAAAACATAGTCTGTATACCACTGGGGAGGGGGGGGGGGAGTTATAGCCAGATTGGCTTTCTTCTCGACTTCCCCTGAAAACAACAATACGAGTACGTTGTGTAGGTCGCGTTATTTGGATGGTGAGCAGAGAACATGGGGTTTTGTCTGCATTGCAGGCTGTTACAGTGCGTAAATGATCTTTCGTCTCTGCCGAATGTAACAGTACAAGAAAGTTCAAAACAGAGAGTCACAATTGGGTAGAGGAGTAGTGCATAGTCGTACGGGACAATGATCGGGACGAGGCCTATTGGGTAGCTTACTGAGAATCAATGTAAAACTTGTTGAAAAGGGTTGAGACGAGATTCCCGCCCGAGTCGCCTTTTCAATATGCGGAAAAGAAAACAAGAAACAACAAAAAGTGTGGTAGTATACTATATCGTACCAGTTCTGTGCCGTTACATCGTCGCCCCCAATTCGCTAATCGTAAGTACAGAGAGGATACGGGAACGATATGTTGCGCGAGTAAATGGTACCAAGTACAGACCTTGAAATGTGAAAGATTTGTGAGAATCAGGGCCCGCCGTAATTTCGAGATTCCATTCGATTTCGAATCTTAAGTGGGTATTTGGTTCGATTCGAAATCGGCTGCCCGATTCGTTTTCCTTCGAATCTTTTCTCTGGAATTTATCTTGGTATCATTTATCTTCGCCGTTTCACAATAAGTTTTGCTGAGATAGAAATTGTACATCAATAATGTTGAAAATAAAGACAATCTAATTTCCGTTATTTTAACATAAAAATCATCTGCTAATTCCAGTCTCACTAGTCGCTTCCCCTGCTGAAAGCAAATTTAAGGTTCCGAGGCAATGACGACGATGTGCTCACGGTTGCTAGTGGATAGCCTCGTTCAGTTGCCCAGTACAGGTAATTGTCGCATTAGTTTCTATTTTTTAACAAAAAATCCTTACTGATTAATATTCCAACTACATCATCAAGCATGCCTTCGACGAAGGCATGCCTTGATGATGTGGTTGGAAAATTTTATCAGTCGGGACTAGAGCCGTCACAGCCGGAACAATCAGATTTGCAGTCCACCTTCCCCTTATCGGTCATCTTCAAGACACCCAGAATGTGATAATTCGGGATTTAATTCGATTTCAAATAACAGACCCGGTTCGATGCGATTCGAATCGCAAATGTGTGATTCGCAGAGTCCTAAGTTTAAACAATCTTTATTACCAGTAATTCATATGTTTGTACAAAATAACAACAAATGTAACGGAATTGGATTCAGCAGCAAGCTAAACGTTTGTACAAGGCTTGTCCGTATAGCGGCTGTGTCCACTACTAATCCTTACGTAAAACAATGGGTGTAGATCCTTATGTATGGGCGGGTGGTTTGGAGAAAAAATATATCCCCTCTACTTTGCATTTTGTGTTGGGGTATACTCTGTTTAATCACCACAGATTGGTCATGATTAGCCATTGTGCATAAGTATGTGACCTTAAACACAAATAAATAAATAAATAATAAATAATCACCACAGATGCCACGCTCTATAATTTATGCTAGAGCCTTATAACAGTCGGAACAAATCTGGTTTGCAGCACACCCACCTCCTCGGTAATCTTCAAGACACCTGTATTCGATTCAAAGTTCGATTCGTTTTGAATAATAGACCCGATTCTATTTGAGATTCGATTCGAACCGAATATATGTGATTCGCAGGGCCCTAGAGAGAGAGAGAGAGTCTTTTTTGACTCTCGTGGACTCCTTAATTTTCAGCTCTAATGAATTAGAATTTGACAAAACTTAGTGTTATACCCTTATGGCTGCAGCAAGTACATAGTCCATAGTAAAAACAAACTTCATGTTATAATATTTACAAAAGTTTACCCCAAAGTGCCTAGTTCCATTTTTCGAGTTTCCTGCTTTTGTAGAACACATGTTGGAACATAAGCGTTGGTGGGCTTGCTAATGGAAGTTACAGTACCTTGTCAGTGGTTCTTAGTGAAGTATTGGCTGCCGGTAGTGGCAGCCAAGACTTCACAAGACACCACTGCTAAGTCAATGTGTTATCTTATTATGAACGAACAGAAATAAGTAGAATTCTTCAGCTCTTTAATGACACATTCAGAATCTACGATGGGACTTTCAAATGAAACATTTTGCGAGACTTAAAGTTGTTTCTCATTGTTTTCAATGAGTGAAGCATTTGCAAGAGTCGATTCTGAATGCCCATGAATTTTAAGCCTTATAGCACATGTATAAAACAGGGGTTACCGAATGACTGAATTTTACGAGTTGTGCATGCCTGGCACTTCTCTGGCAGTTACGTTTGGGCACAGTTTGATCTCGCCCCTGTTTTACAAATAGGCTGGGGAGCGCGATGTCTCACTGGTTACGGTGGCGTTGTATACAGAGGCGTACTGCACGTTGATGGTGCAGTTGTCTTCAATCAATGTTTGTGCGGAGTTAGTACGTTGGGGAGTCTGACACTTGCCCGGTGATTCTCTCCGGGTACTCTGACTTCCTTCGCCCTTAAAACTGTCCGACACGAGGTGACGCTGGCTGTTAAATAAATAAATTAAATACATACAAATAGGCTGAAAAGTGCCCCCAATCGGTGAAAATCGTTGGGACATCCATGTGTCGATGGAATTCACGTGAAGGTTCATAATATTATTCCTATTCCCCAACATTGTATACACCTGAAACTTAATTAAACACCCTCTGAAAGATTTCATGACAGTGAAGTTGCTCTTTACTGATTATTATGTTTTAATGATTGCTATGTCTTGCAGTACATTTCATCTAGTGAAACATGATGTTTCTGGTTGATAGCGTACCCCAAACACATCACTTCGTCCACATGAAGCATGCTTCCCACGAATGTCACAAAAAACACCATCATCCACATGCAGTATCTGGGTATAAAACAAAAAAAAAATGTCACTTCTGTTATCAATAAATGTTGACATGGCAAGGAGGAGACTGCCAGAGGCACTAAGATGGCAAATCGTTGGCATGCATGCAACAGACTTGTCATTCAAAGCTATTGGAAGACAACTTGCTATAGTCATTCTGTCATCAGCAGACTTGTCCGCAAACATCAACAAACCAGCGTTAAGAACCGACCAAGGCCTGAACAACCCCAAAAGACCTCAGCTCTGGAAGATCGGAGTCTTTGCTTCAAGTGGGGTTTTGAAACGCCTTTTTAGCTCCCCAACAGGCGTTTGTGCAACAGAACTGTCCGAAACCCTCCCAAAGCACTGGGTATGAGGCCCAGAAGGTCACCAAGCGTCCAGCCCTGTCCCATCAGCATCAAAGATGACGTTTGGAGTGGTGTATGGTACGACAACATTGGAATCTGAGGACGTGGAGGGGAGTCCATTGGTCAGACAAGAGTAGGTTCCTGCTTCACGTCGCAGATGGTCACACGGGTGTGCGGAGGCATAGAAATACTGCTTACGTGCCCAGGAACATCAGACCTACTGTTCCTTATGGTTGAGAATCAGTAATGATCTGGGGATGCTTATCTCATGATTGTAAACTTGATATGGTAAATATGGTAACTGTACGTGGGAATCTCAATGGTCATCAGTACATCCGGGACATTCTCAATCCGGTTGACGTGCCTCATTTTGACAACCACCCAATTGGCTACTTGCCCTTTATTCATGGACGACAATACAAGGCTACATCGTTCCCATGTTGTGAGAGCATTCCTTCAGAATAACTATATTACAACACTATCTTGGTTTGCAATGAGCCCCGATTTGAATCCCTTAGAACACATCTGGGACTTTCTTGGACGTCGTGTACAAGCTAGGGATCCGCGTGTACAGAATGTGGCCGTTTGGAAGCTGCATTGCATAAGGAGTGGCGGCAATTGCCTCTAGACCGTATCAGAAGGCTCTCTGGTAGCATTAGGAGGAGGGTTCATGCTGTTATCCGGGCACGTGATGGAAACACTCGCTACTGACGCCAGACACTGCTATTGTGTCCCGGAGATTACAAGTTACATTGTTTTCAGTAATTACCGGCATTATTTCATCGTGGACCGTTCCAGCTCCATACTTGTCGAGAGAACATTTTTCCATCAAAAACATTAGTGACAGATGTGTCTAATGAGCGCCATTAAAATACAGCATATTTTCATCATTGTGTTGTCTTTCATTTGTCAATAGACCATTTTTTCCTCAAACAATCACTTTTGGCCATCTAAAAGATAACATGAAAGTAATGACAGTTTCTATTAACACCACTGCGAAAATAAACAGGGGTGCTTAATTAAGTTCCAGGTGAATATGTCAGAAGACAGAGTGAACTTTGTGTCGTGAGTCGAGGGATCTGTCCGATATTCCTCTCCTCTCCCATCCGCTATGATCTGTCGGACATACTTTAGCAGCATAGTGACATACTTCTAAAACCCTTTGTTCGATTTTCCACGAAACTCGTGCACATAAAAAATCTTATCGTTAAAAATATGTTACAGTGACTGGTAAGGATGGTCCAATACTGTAATGATTTTACAATTGAAGTTATCAGAACTGAATTCCCCCTGTATGAATATAAACAGCTTCAATCAATAAAGTTCTAAACAATATTTACCCGTAGGAAAATTGCCATTTCTATTTAAATACTAACGATAATTCCAGCAATTTACATTTACAAGTAGAAATTACAAAACAAAAGTTCCACATTGTTGGTCCCAGTTGTTTGGCCGTGTCACCGTACATTTTATGCCCAACAATAGTACTGATCAAAGTGGCGTCATAAGAATTCAAAATGAGGAATGTTGGAAAAATTTGGTTTCAGAACAAACGCGTTTAACTTGCCTTTTCGTGTCCGACACATGCCGGACAATTTTCATCATTGGGAGTGTTTTACATGTAAGTTATCTCCCCTTAATTTACTAAAGCTGCAAGTAAACTATTTCCTTCTAATTAGCTTTCCATATGAATAAAGTTTCCTGCTTTTGCTTTTAATAAACAAAAACAACAGACAGCTCAGAGAGCTGTCTGTTGTTTTCGTTTATTAAAAGTAACAAAAGGAAACGTGACTTTATTTTCTATTGTTGTCATAGGTGTTTCTTGACAATTATTTGTTTCTTATTTGGACCTTCCTCGCTAGTCTAATAATTTCAATCGAGATAACTTTATCGAAGGTCGATTTTCATGACGAAAAAGTCAGAGATGGCTTTACAGGTGGAGGACAGGAGGATACCAGCGATCAGCGGCGAGTATTCTTAGAGTCCCTAACTTACTAACCCCGTCCTATGAGGATCAGCATCAGTTGAAGGAATGTATACCATCGACGCGTAGTGCGCCTTAGTACAGTGCTCTACCGTGCTCCCACATGCGCATTTGGGATTGAGTCTCTTGCGCATGAACACAACGCAGATCACGTGGGTCACGATCGAATATGTACGACCTTTCAATCTGAAGTCCAATGATGTAACGAAAGAACCACCTGCCTATTTCTAGGAAGTGACCATTCTTAAGAAAGACGAATTAATACTTTAACATGCAGTCATAAGACTGCAGGTTAATAATTAGAGACGTTTTTCAGACTTTGATCACATTTTAGTGCATCAAAACAGGTGCCCCAACATGCAGTCTTTGTGTAAACTCTCAAGTTGCATTCCAAGAACTTTGGCAGTTCTTTCTATGCAAATCTTGGCTGCCTATATAGGCAGCCAAGTCTTGCATAGACAAAACTACAAAGATGCATGCTGTAGACTGCCCAAGTGTAGTAAAAATATATAACAATGTCCATACCTCAAAGGGTTAAGTGTATTACTGGTATACACTTCACGACTATATAGAACAGATTTCTGATGAAATGAAGGAAACCAAATATTAGATCAAAGGCGCCATCTTTTGGTCGCACAACAATTGAGCTATAGTCAAAAAGACGTAGTTATAATAATAATAACAGTTTGGCTGGCCGTTGGTCTGACACGGTTCTACCGTGAGAAAGCCCTGATTAACCCTATGCTAGCACATGCCTCTCGGTCCTCCACGTCGCTCCTCTCCTCTCGGCAACCAAAATCGAACTGTTTGGTCCCCCATTCTTCCCAGTCTCTCCCATAAACACACTAACCCTCTCATTTCTATCACCCGATACCCACATATCCTTCATTCTCCACCCGATTACCAGTGAATCTTACTATGTTGGACTGGTATTTTGGACATTCTGATAGAAAGTGTTCCAGTGTCTTTACTTCTAAATTATACGGTTGACACTCCTTTTAACTGTCTTTTCCAACTTCCTCTAAGCTCGAGAGATTTTTCAATTTTACGGCTAGAGGAATTCTGCGTACCCGGAAAGAACCACCGCACATCGGCGAGAGCATTGGCTGAAGACAAGTGCTCCATCGACGTGAAATACGCCTTTTTACACAGCGTCACCGTGTCCCATAAGTGCCTTGCCCAAGGTCGCAACTCAGTTACCTCTGGATGGGATCGAATCGTGTACTTTCGGTTTGAAGTCCAATGCCATAACCACTTAGCCACCGCGATTCCTTGCAGTGTATTTGCCGTCAGCTTCTGAAAACGAACGAAAACTGGTAGCAACCTTCACGCTGGGAAATTAGCTTGGTGGTCCAATTCCACTAGCACTGAGTGTGCAGTTTGTGTGCAACTGTAAAATTTCGTCGCGTTGGAAATATTTTGTCCTCGTCCGAGAGTGTTTTAATATCAGTCAACTCGCCTTATTGTGTTTTATTATTATATGTCCATCAGAATTAACTTCTCATTGAAGCTGTAGTTTTTCTATCAATTCTGGCTTGCCGGAAATTGAGATTCCCAAATTTACCAAATTTATATCATGCGTGTCTCAAACGAGGCTCATCAATGAGGTGCGCAGAATTTCGAGGCGACAGTTTTACAAACGCAAAGTAAGAACTCAATTAGTTTGCCCTGAACACTGGTCAAACAATCCATATTTCCTCTCTGTTTAGATTTCAGATGTCGTATCCATTTTTTGTTAAATATCAGCTGTCATATATAATAAGCAAATTATTACAAAAGTCAACCAATACGGGTTGTCATATTTCGTCTTGTTGATGAGACCAGATGAAACAGGACGCATATGAAAAAAACTAGTAAAATGTGAACTGCGATTTTTGTGAAATCGCACTAGTGAATATATGTTTATCACACACTTACGATCAAGTACTCCATTACGGAAATATCGAGCGCAACGCGTTTAATAAACGCGTGAGTTCAAAAGTGAAAGTGACGTCGTAACACTATGAGAGAGATGGTATCAGAATTAGAACTGAATTAATCGTCTCCTATATTTCATTAAATGTATTCCACACAAGACTAGCAGGCGACAGATGCACAAATATTTTTACTAGTTAATTATTTTCATTTGTTGCATCGAAAACATAGCTTATGGCCCCCATTGGAACGAGCTCGTCGCGCTCGTTCCAATGGGGACCATAAGCTATG